>JAABKK020019484.1:0-19071 GCA_011634745.2 Catotricha subobsoleta | reverse complement strand
GCGGTTTTTTCCGCGGTTTGTTGGAAAAATAGTATCTTTTTTCACTTTTTCAAAATACGATTTGCACTCACCGCGGTGTTTTTTTCGCGGTATTTGAGTACTGAAGAACTTTTTTTGGTCGCAACTTTATTTTGAGGCTGTTTTGCAATTGTCGATGGTGATGGAAAGTTGAAGACCTTTTTTTTTTGGTCGCAACTTTTTGAGGCTGTTTTGCAATCGTCGATGGCTGGTGAAATTTGAAGACCATTTTTTTTTTTTGCATCTTTTTGAGACCGTTTTGCAATCGTCGATGAATAAAAAAAAAAAAAAAATTACCCTATCTTAATTTTGCAAGCAAATCTACCCCTCCCTGAAATCAAAAGCATGTGCATGTGACACATGAAAGTGATGCATTATAGGTTTGATTTTTTTTTGTCTGCCCCCTCCCTAATCTCGGGAGCAAATGGCCGAATAAAGATAATACATATAAAGAGGTTAAATGTAATTTTTCTCAGAAACCAGTGTTTCAATCGGGATAAAACTTATATTATGTTGTAGAGTGACTTTATCTAATCTGGAGACCAAAAGGTCATAGGTCATGAGCAAAGGTCAACGGTCAATTTTTTTCTTCTTTTTTTTGTGTGTTCCTCCCCTTAAATCTCGGGAATTGTAAAAGTGTTCAAAACATAAAATTTTGAAGAAAATTTTAAGACTTTAAAAGACTTATACGCTAAAAGTTGTTGTATAGGATTTATTTATGCACCTAAATTTTAACTAAAAGGTATTCGCATTCTAATCATCGGGAGCTACTCTCATTACTTCTCTGTTTCTGGTGGATATACTGAGACTTTGATAAAAGTAAAATTTTCAAAGAATTTTTTTTAATTAAATCGAAGAAAATGCATTATGAAGAAATAAAAAATTTAAAATAAATTTTCAATAGAAATGAATTTCTATTATTATGCCATTAAAACATTGATTAATAATTTCTTCTTTCGTGTTGGATGCAGTTTTAAATCTCTTTGAATGAAACGAAATCATCAGAAAATAAGTGGCGATGATTAAGCATTCACTTTTTATTATAATTTTCAATAAAACATTTCAACGTGTTTTTACTGTAAATTTTCATGAAATATAAATAGCCTTACACATTTTATTGAGCTTCAAGTAAATGTGTGCTAAATTTTAAATAAAATGCAATGCACTGCAATATAATGAAGGCATTATCGGAGTAAATAAGTAGCGAGGTACATTAGTTGAAAGGCGAATATAAGAAAAACCTCAACTATGAACAAAATTTATTAATTCTTTCCAGCACCCAAGAATAAGCAATTGAACAAAATAAAAAAAAAACTTAGTATCGATTGAATAGAGTATTTAAGAATGTGTTGAAAATATAATCCATTCGACATTTATTTCATTCATTACATCGTTCTACATATGTTTCTTGACCACATAAATGCTCTATATCTACGAATCTATATAATACAGCAGTAATCACGTACTTGTTCAACATGCATATCTCATTCTCAAGTAAGTAGCATTACACAGAAAATCAACTCAATAGAATTAAATACTCACCATCAACTAGTATAATAATATAAAAATGATTATAAGAAAATAACAATATATCCATAATTGGGTATGATATATGAAATGAATGTACATATATATTTATTCGCATGGTGATTATATGATTTGCAATCAGATAAATACAGAGAAAAACTAAAATGAAAAACTGGTTTTAAAATCTAGGTGTTTTGTTGGTTTTTTGTTGTTGTTTTTGTTTCTGTGTCATGTCATCATAAACTATAATTTCTTAGCAAATATGTGTGTCGTACCGTTCGTTATATTTGCAATTTCCAAAGTGCAAAGTGGACAAACACAAATTACAAACAATAAATTTAATATGTGTGTTGAAAGAGGTTCTAAATTTCTTTGTAATTTTCTTTTAATGAATAAGTCAAGTACAGAAGAAGCAAAAAGTAACAAACAAAAAAAAAAAAGAAGAAATATGTACAGTTTATTAATGTACTTGTATGTACATTAATTTGTTATTACTTTTAAAAAGGAATAAAAAAAAAAAATAAAATTAAACATCGAGAAGAAAAAAATAAAATCGTTTACAGCAAAAATGTTGCGACATTATAAAAAAAAAAATAATAATAATAATAATAATAATGTTTAAAGAACAAATACTTCTGTTTGAAAAGTCGCGTACGATAATAAATTATTTTAAGATTGCGTTCAACGAAAGAAATAAGAATGGAACAGAAAAAAGTGTTCATAAAACATAAAAAGTACGTAAGTTATTTTTCATTATGTAAGTAGGTATATGATTATGGTTATAGAAAATGTTGCTTATGTGTATATGGATGAGAATGTGCCGTTAAGTACACAGGAAACCTGGAAGCAATAAAGATGCCTTCTTTTTTTTTTACTTTCATCTATAAGAATAATGACACATTAGACAAGCGTAAAAAATAAATAGAAAAGAAAAAAGGCAAAAATGAAGAAAAAAATAAAAAAGAAGGAAGATCAGCGTGCGGGTTAAATTTAACTTTGTATTAAATGAAATCATGCCATAGAATTAATATTGATTATTATTTTATTTTTTCATCTTCTTTTAAATCACATTACGACTCTTTTAAGTTTCTAATGCAATAAAGATTATAATTGAAAATAATAGAAGAAGGAAGTGCGGTTATAATCTTGTTTGATGAATTCGAAAATATCAGCCTTGCCATTACAAATTACAGCCTATCTATTTATTATGTTATATAGTTATTAGTTATGGTAATTGAGTAGGTAATAAATGTGTTGTTGCATAAGCAGGTATTTAAGCATATTTAAATAATTAATTGGTGTTCTTCAATTTTATGTTTTGATGAAACCAAATCCGAATAATAAATGATGTTACTTTCAATAAAGTTTTAATGTTCTTGTAAATTTGTAGACTTTATATTCATACATGCGCACGGTTTTGTTATTTGGAGGGAGAGCGGGAGGTGAGGTGTTAAATTTGAAAAAAAAACTTACATCTAAACCATTTAATAGCTTGAATTCGGTTCTGCACAAAGTAGTTTCGTGCATCAAATTCTACACGGTACAACAACAACTTTCATACAATACAACAACAACATCGGTTTATTCCAGCTATGAAATGGACCAGTTGTAGGTAATATTTTCTACAAAAAAATCGAGAAAAAAACCGCGGATAACTTTTTTTTTAGCAAATTATATACAAAAACAAAACGCGCTGTCGCTTTAGCCAATTTCGGAAAAGATATTTCAAAAACATAAGAAAGATACTATTTTGCCAAAATCAACAGAAGGTAATTTTATGTTTCATTCTCGAGGGGGAGGGTAATACCTGCCCTACAGCCATACGTATATATCCGTATATTGTCTGATTTATTTTAATATTTCAATAGAAATACAGATGCTTCGAAAACGATAAGACCCGGCAATTATATATTTTATCACGAATATAGACAGAGATTAGCATTTAAAATAAAATCAACGTTTTTTTGAATCCTATAATGATTTATTTGATCCATTTTCTAGTATGTCACCACCAAGGTTCAAGTACTTGTTACTGGTACAGCGGTACTGGCCAACTTGTAGTACTGTCAGTACCTACTTGAAATACTGAAGTACCTTTTCTGGTACTAACTACCTGTCGATAAATAGCGACCGCACTGCAATTACTGTAACCTAGTATTTTTAATAACGATCAAAAAATGTCTTCAAAAATTTTAAAACAGCTTCAATCTAGTACAACTCGACACTCATTCATAGTTATAACAAGCAAAAATACTCAAAAATTTATGCAATGCAATGAAATCACCCACTAATAAAATTACAATAAATTCATTGAATCAGAAAAAGCACATGCGAATGTCGATGTGGCGTCGTCTCAATGCAATTGAAGAAATCACAATAAATACATATAAAAAAGAAAAAAAAAACAGAAGAAAATATTTCTCTTTTATATTTTCCCTGATTCATATTGTCTTGATGCCAGAAAAAACGAGAAAATATTTCATTTATACAAAAGAATGTAATATTTAACCAGCAAAAGAGAAACTTCTGATAAAGAAGTTTGTATTTGTGGTCCTTTCACTGCTCTATTATTCTCAGTAAAACCTCATCATGGAAAATCATATTGTAACCATGGTAATGCGCATTTGTGTTTCATCCGCTTTTACCTAGAGTTTTGCAAATATCAAATGAGATCGACCCCACAATTTAACTGAAACCATGTACAACAATACATCTATACATCCATATATAATGCCATAATACAATCACCGGCATCATCGGATATAACATGTTTTTATAGTATCGGTATATTGATGTTGCCCCATTATTATTAGAGATTGTACGAGTACGAGTATATAATACCAGTAGCTCAGAGAAAGCAGTTTTCCATTTGTTTTTCTCATTTTTATGCATTCGCTCAATCAGTCGGACATACAGTAGGTAGCAACATCACAACATTTACTAAAGTGAAATGAAATAATATAAAAGTCGATGCAACCAAACCAACCTATATATTCTAAGTTTACATAGAAAACAAGAAGTCATACTTATGTATGTATTCCACATTGAATTAATGTTAATGGCAGTCACACTCTTTTACAAGTTTGCTCATATACAATTTCTGTAGCCCTTTTACAGTAAATAGTTTTAGAATGAAATCTTATGGTTGTATAATGTATATACTTATATATTGGAATTGGAATGAGAATATATAATAGTCATAGAATTTTTTTGCTGTTTTTATTTATTGATGTATTTTCATTTTATGTATCATCCCTTATTAATGTAAAAATATTATTACTGCTATTACGAATTCACTTCATCTCATAATATCGAAGTAGAAATTGTAGGATGTGGAAAATTTATTTGCTCCCTTGGTTATTCATTGAGAAATAAATCGTGAATATTTATACAGAGAAATGTGGAAATTGTGAAATGATTGCACATTTGAAAATTCTAATAGATTGGATTTTTTTTTTCTTTTTTTGTGCTGGCTGGAAGGGAAACCCCATTGTTTTATGGATTTGAAGGATTTACGGTAAATTACTTTCATTTTCCATACAAAACAGTATTACCAATCAAATTCCCTTTTGTTAGTTTAGTTATAAGCTTCTCGTTTAATAGTTTGTATGCAAGCATATAATGATTATTCGATCATTTCATTTCAGTTGATCATTTCATTTAGTAGATGATTTAAATTTCAATCAAATAAGTTTACTTTCATAGTTAGAATAGTCTTTTATTTTGCTTTCCTTTTAAATTATTAACTTCTATTTGGTGGTTCGTGTCTTGTTCCAAAATGTAGTTTAACTAATTCTCTATATGGCAATTGAAATGTGTTCACATTTTTCGAAAATCGATTTGTGAGTAAGAATTTTTTAATCTGATTGCTTTTAGGACCGTTATTACCAACCCGGATAGAAACACATTTTGGATTTTTCGAAAATTTAATCACCAACAATGTTCTCAAACAGTGATCGAAAATAGCTGACAGGTGACATCACGCGTACACCTCTCTCTTAAAAATCAAAAAAACTAACTAGAGGGGCAGAATTTCTGAAAAAGTATAGTAAAAAAATGTTAAAAGTAAATAAAACATATATATTTTCCAATCGAGACACACGTATAACTTATTTTCGATCAGTGCGGTCTAGACAGTATAAACACTAGATAATCTTCAGAATATCTAAGAGGTAATCTATTGCCTGTCTGAACATACAGACAAACAATAATGACCGATAGGTAAACGCTATATAGCCTATAACTTTGCTTTATACTGTTTTTAGTCAGCTGTCTATTAATGCCCCTTATAGACAGAATACACAGACAATATATAAAGAAGAAAATGTCTAATGCATTTTATTCCATAGAAATTATGTGTAGGTATTCAATAATATCTGTAGTTTTAATTTGCACGAAAATCATCAAAATTTATTTAATATCTTTCGATTCCGTCAAACTTTCATCAATTTAAATCAAATCAAATCAATAAAAAAATATATATAATATGTATTTATTTGTACTTATATGATTTAATATCATTTCACCCAGTATACCAATTTTCTTATAGATCCTTACTGATGATTTACTACTGTTGGATAGACAGTCATTGTTAAAATGCTGATGAAACACAATATTATCCCTTTAATATAACAGCAAACGATGGATATTATACACAAAAAAAAAAAGGAATCATAAAAGTAGATATAGAGAGAAAGAATAAAATGAAAAGTAAATTGAATGTCTTTTCTTTATATTCAATTGTATTGTATGTTCAAAGATTATCGCATAGATACACGTACGTTATGGAAAAAGTTTATCAGTACAAATAAGTACCCATACCTTTCTATAAATAATCCAATATCATCTGTAAATATCTCTGTTCAATGTGTATATTTCGATGTCGTTAACATACAAAAGCATATATAAAAACAAGTACCTATCTACTAGTTCTAAGTGGTAATTTCGATCGTTGGAAAGAATTCACCATAAATTTTAATTGGTATTACATATTACAATGCAATAAATTCATGAGCGAAGTAATATTGAATGCTTTTACACTTTTACAGTAATTCGAAATGAAATGCACTGGATTGCAAATAATTTCTGTACCATTATTATTTTATTTTATTACTATTTTTTGGTTATTTGTAAAATTGCAACACCCATCTCTCTTCTATTCAGTAAACTAAATTTGGCAATGTATACAATTGTGTAAAGATTTGCTCCCTATTTACTTTCACTTAAAATAACGATGTATGGTTAAAAGTTGCTGGCACCCAGAGGCAATTTTTAATAAAAAAAAAAAGAAAAATAAAAAAAAGAAACAGCCAGAACATAATAAATTCCGTCTGATCTCTCGCTCTTCGCATGAATATGGTCGTTTTTTTTCTTTTCATTTTTGTATGTTATTTGCACTTATGTTATATGCATTATACATTATTACAAGTTACAACCCTATTTCTGGCCTCCCTTTTTTATATTTGAAAATACTTCGGTCTATAATTTTTTTTTTTTTTTGTTACGAGATACTATTGATCGAGGAATAAATTATCGTCGAATATCAACAAATTCTTCTATTTTTTTTTTTCTCGTTTCATTTTGTGAAAATAAAGAGTCATTTCAGGAGAAATTGATATCAAGGAAGATCTTTGTTAAATTGTCATAAAATTGTTCAAAATGCCGGTATTATTTCTTTGAAAATTTGATTTGCAATAACTTTTTTCTTTTCTTTTTTAAATCAGAAATTCAAAGGAATAAAAATGAAATAAACTATTGAAATTATTCATATTGCGAGCAAATGAAAAGATGACATATTTCATGTTTCTAATTTTCTATTATTATTAAAATATAACACACCGCACGGAACCAAATTTTATAAAGATTTATCTAAAAAATTAAATAAACGTAACCATGAAGAAAAACAAAAACGGAACTTATAAATCTTTGATGTAAAATAAGTATTCTCTATAAGTGCCCTACCTAAAGACAACAAAAAAAATGTGTACATATATTTATCTCTAGTAAGTAGGTATGCAATGTCTTTGAAAAATAAAAAAAAAAAAAATAAAAAAAATAGATGTTGTCTTTTCTATCCACTTTTTTTTGGGCCCTAAATATTTAGATATGAGAAGATGAGAAAAATGCTTTAGAAGTTTGCATAGGCAAAATATCCCTTGAGGATTTACGATATGGCAACGTTAAAATGCTCTAATGCATGGGATATAAAGGTAAACCCAAATCCGCCCACTCTCTCTATCATAACAAACATTATATTATAAATGTTAAGTATTAATATTTTCTTTATGTTCACATCATATGCTTTGTTCTCATGTCTATTGGAGACGAAGAATTTTCTCTTTAGGTCTCCGATTTTTTTATTTTGTTTTCATTATTTCTTTCATGCTTACGATTTTATACGAATCAATTTTTCAATTTGTTTTTGGTCAAAGATAAAATTATGATTTCATTAAAAATTTATATACAGATTCAATCTCATTATATTTGAAAATAGATGACATAGATTTGTTTAAAAATATTTCCATTAGTTATATAAAAATGGATTTTAGAATCTTGAATACTTGAATACTGGTAAACTTTTGATACAACTGGAGGTTGTTTGAACTAAGTTTCCTCCCCCCGCTAATGTCTTACGTGTCCCAGTGCGTCAAAACCGGAACTGTTTGTGGGCTTTCTATAATTAACTCCCCCCTAGGTCTCGAGTACCACAGTCTGCCACTGTTAACTTACGCATATCAGATTGTGTCTGATTCACGACCACACTACAAATAAATTTGTTCATTTGTCAGGTTTTAAGAGGCTCAATATGATGACAATGTTCTTAAAAATTCCCTTAAAATATTTATTTTTTATACTAAAAAAGACCAGTTATTTATCAAGAAAAAAAATATATATACCTACAAATTTATTATCATTCTATAATTTAATGCTGTTATTTTATATGACAATGTTTACAATGATGACTATTTTATTAGTCGTTTATTCAGAAAATGAAAATAATAACATCATATAATACACGTAATAAGCTGACATTAATATTAGTATTCATTGTACGAATAAAAATTAAAATAATACAAAATAAAAAAAAATGTTCAATTCTTTTCATCTAATTCCAAATTATACATTGCAAAAAAAAAAACTCTACGTTTATTATTATTAAGTATAAGTATATGTAGATATGTAATATAAATATGTAAAAAAAAAAAATCAGTACCAAGTAAGTTATTATATTCGACAATATGAAATAATAATATGAAATATAACTCAAAGAAAGGAAAGAAAAGAAATAGGATTAAAGTAATCAGGGTTGCCACGAGTATCGATATCGAATCGATAACGACTAAAACTGTAGTTTGTTCGAAAAATGGTTGACGTATCGAGCGTTTATGTGAGAAATTGTTGTCGAACTTCATTAACGGACTGACGACACACACGTGATCTCAATAGTATCGGTATCGTAAAAATAAAAATAATCTGTATTCGATAATTGAAATTGTGATTTTCAATACTTCCTATATCTCTATATCGATACTGGGGCGTTTACCTCACCTACGTCGTCAGTTCGAACATTTGGACAAAATTCTGTTGAATGATCGATCCGATGATATACGTGATTTCTGCCCTGTATTACTTCATTTTTAAGAAATTTGGAAAATTTCTAAAAAAAATCAAGTATTGGTTTGCTCGTGGGACTCAATTTTCTGTTTTTTTTTTTTTTGCACTTTTATTACATATTGAGTTGGAATATCGATATCGACGACACCAATAAAAAAAAAAAACTTTCTCAAACGCAACCCTGATAAGAAATATTTATATTTTTATACCATTTTGGGTCTGTATGGCTTTGTGTAGTAACAACAAGTGGCTGAACAATTTAAATTCTATTTTTATTTTTTCTGTCAAGTGATATTAAATTTTTCATTTAATTCAGTTAATTGGAAAATATTGTTTAGAACAAATCGTTACGACATAAATCAATATTCTTGTTTCCACATTATTATTAATTATTTATTTAAGGAAAATTATAGGAAAATTATAGGAAAATTATAAGAAAATTATAGGAAAATGATAATAATTGAATAGTCTTCTTATAGAAGATTATAAATGCCATACTTAATGTCAATAATACGGGAGATAAAACAATTTATTTAATTGAGTGAAATTGCGTACAATTGATTTTCCCAGCTACACAGTATAAACATTTTGAATGATAAATAGCTTATACATACCTATATAAATAAACTTCAATTCTGTTAATATGCGATTAATTTTGCTTACCAATGGCTATATTCAGAATAACATCAATAAAAGAATTTTAATTAGCGCATCTTTATAATTAGAAAAATCCTCAGAATTTTTTTGTAACCCCTTTTTGTTTAAACAGAAAAAATGATATAATGAACAAAAAAAAAATGTCATAAAAACATAAATAGAAAATATAGTTATTATGATTTAAAAAAATAATTTTCTCATTTGACCTTTTTACTATTTCCTGTTATTTATTCATAAACTCCCATTTTCTACCACTTCTCATGCAATTAAATATATAGGGCGCTTAGCCCATCCACTTACCTGTGGTTATAATTTTATATGTACCTAGTTTACCTATATATATTATGTTATTATGTATATTCTCTTAAATGTCATTCAATTAATTTATACAGAGGTGACTCGGTGACGTCTGACCATAATTATTCGAAACTATTCCAGCAGTGAATAGATTTATGTATAAATTTTAATTGATATTCGAATTCACTACACCATATAACGAAACACACGCCACAAACAGAACATTTAAGTATTTATACGAGTATATTATATAAATTGTGGAACTACGTCACCTTTCATTCGCTCTATTCGAATTGTGACTTTCTGACTGACCTCATTCAATGCTATTTGATCATTACGAAACATCGTTCAAGTTATAACTTATAAGTAAAATATCACACGTAAAATTTCGTTTCAGGTGTGCTTTATATTCATATACACTATTATATATACATATATATATTTCTATTCATTTATTTGCTTCTTTTCTTTTATATATGGTTTGCGATAGTTTTGTTAAAACGTACGAGAAGAGAAGGTTATAAGGTAAAAAAGGTAAATTTATTGTATAAATTACAATATAGGAAAATTTATATTTGCTGAATGAACATATTATTAAAACTCGTATTTGATCACAAAAAGTTATTATATATATTGTTGAATTTTGAATTCGTATCGCATGAATTTTATTCAGACTCAGCACCGTACCTACCGTACGTATAATTTTTCAATATACAAAATCAATTTCAAAGATCTGATCATATAATATATGTATTGTAATATTACAATGACCATTTGAATATTAGAACGTTTTGTTTTTATGATGACTCGCGCGTTTATTTATATTTAGTCATAATCGATGTATAAATTTAATATTTAGTGTTGTGTTATTGACATATTTAAGTACTCGTTATCTGATTTTAAATGCAATTTGATTTCTTTGTGCATAGATATTTTTATTAAGATATTGGATTTTATATATTTTATGCTGGTAATAAATTTTGATGTAATAATTTTTTTTTTTAAGTTTTGTTGTTGTTGTATTTAAACAGTTTTTTTTTAACACATATACATGCAGTCAATACACAATCATAAACATGAACTGATTATTATTCAGAAATTATATCTGATTTTCAATTGTTTTCGAAATAAGGAAAAGAAACACAAAGAGGTAGTCTATTTCATTACAATCCAGTCTATCCACGTAAACGCTTAAACATACAATTGGAGTTAAATTAGAATTTGGATTAGAATCAAAATCATTCACCAAACAAATTATATCATGACTTTATTGGATATCACCAAGTTAACCAAATTATAACTCAGAATAAATCAATAGACATTTCGCATAAAAGCCAAGAAGTAAATTCATAAAATTTATAATTTGTAATACCGCGACTTCTTTGTAAAGCCAATAATACACCCTTTGAGTTGATTATACCTCAAACGTTTCTCCTAGTACAGCAAGTACATATGCTAAAAGCTTTTCATCTCAATTGATGCATAATAATTATTTTAAAAATGTTCAACTCATTGTCTGATAGATTTTTGTCAGAACTTTGATTCTGATTGAAAAATAATAAAAGTGCTCTTTAAATATATTACAGAGAAATAATTGAATTGAGATCACATAAAAATAATTCAATAATAAGTTGATCAAACACATTTTATAGATATCTGTAGCAAATATTCTGCATTGTCTTGCAGACATCAATTTGTCAACTCAAGATTTTAGATAGTACTATGTCTTGAAGATATCTTAAATATGTTACTGAAACTATAACTCCTGAACATTCACATCTCAATGTCTTCAAGACACACATTTAATATATTAAATGTTTACTGGACAAAATCAAAATCAAAATCTTGTAGCCTCTCGCTACTCAAAACCTAAGTAAAAATAAAAAACTGTCAATTTTCTAAATATGAAAATGAATACAATTATGATAATATTTCTGAAACTTTTACCATATAGACAAAAGACAAAAAATCAGTCAAATTAAGAAAAAAATAAATGAAAATGACAAAAAAACAGATATAACCATTCACAGACTTTTTTAGTTGTAAACTTGTAAGTTCTATTTGCAAACTGTCCTTGATACAAAGCAGTGATTCAAACAATGACTTTTGATATTTACTCGCACTATCAAATTAAATAAGTTTTTATAAATTACAGAAATGTCTGGCTGGATGTACTTACATTGTACAACCCGCTACCATCGTATATACAACAACAACAACAACAAAAAATGATTTAACATTAGCTTATTCTTAAATGAAAATCACAATACAAATGTTTGCATTGTGGAATTCGTTTTTTTCTAAAAGCTTTTTCTCTTCGCAAAACTTTTCTATGTCTATTGTTACGACACGCCTACACAACAAATACATTATTTATGAAGAAAATGTTCCTAGAAAGATATATCAAGAATAATATAAAATATAATAACTTGGTTATTTATATATAGTTTTTCTTTTCTTTTCTTTTGCCTTTTCGAACGGATAAAAAATATTGAGATTTTATGTTTTATCGAATTTTCAAGCCCTCTATATACGATAGTAAAAGAATATATCAATTAGGATTTGTATCAAATTTGATCATAAATTTTCGGTTTGTAAAATTATGAAAAACACATTCGAAAATGTTAAATACTTCAGGGGACCAATTTTTTAATCATTCGAATATTATTCGCATACTGGGGTTGAACCATTTTGACGGCGACAGGTTTTTGCTTATAGTAAAACTATTATTATTCTCACTTTCAACATACGTGATTCCTCCACTTAACTAGACAACAAAATAGTATTACAGCTCCCGGGAACACAAAATGACCAAAGGTCTTGATGACGTCACTTGGTCACGAATTGGTCACTCTGTTTTCTTTGTGGTGCCACATTTGACCATTTGGTCAAGAATTAGTCACGAATTAGTCACGAATTAGTCACGAATTAGTCACGAATTGGTCACGAATTGGTCATATGTGGCACCACCGTTCTTCTTGGGTCCATTCGAATCGCTTACATATTTCCAGACAAATAGACAGGTTTTGCATTCTCTAGTTACGACGAATATATTCGATTGGAAATCATGCAAAAAATAATGAGTGATCGTTCATTTTCATATGCGAATCTACAAATTGTTTTTCCAATGATTTAGTGGCGTGCAAATAAGCAAAGCATTCACGATAGAATTTAAATTACTGACTAGTACACCAAAAGTACGAACGAAACTCAACTCAACAGTGACGCAATGCATAATAATTCAAGAATTCGATACCAAAATGTTCGATATGCTCAGTCATCCCTTGTGTTTGCATCGATCGATACAAAAATGCATAGCTTTTATCACTTTTGCTCATTCGTTTCGAACGGTTTTACTTTGGTAACAAAAATGATATTTTTTTTTTTAAGTAAAGTTTTGTTGTCAAAAAGATTTTCTCTCAAATTAAACGAAATTATTTTTATAATGATGTTATTTTTATGATTCATGAATATTGGCTATATCTGTAGGCGATGAACGAAATAAGTTTTATGGCAGTATATGTTTGTATATATAAAATATTCGCAACGCTAATCAATTTGACCCCAATGTTTTTTTATTCTCTTTTTTTTCAACATTTTTTTTTTTTTGTAATACTAATTGCGGATACACCCAGAAATAATTGTTCAGTTAGTTGAAATTTGTAGCAATTTAATGTTGCTGATTTTAAAGTTCAACCATTCAGTTTTTAAGCCTATATATATATATTATAGCTTACCGTTTTTTGTTAATGGATATTAACGTAAAGATTATTTCGAAAACAATTTGCGTGGAAAACAGAAATATATAAACAAGTAAGACTTTAGTTTAGTTAAAATGCCATCACAAATAATTATAAAAACATAAAAATTAAACTCGATAAAAGTTTTAGTAGAACAATCAGTTAAAGTGCATTAATATACTTTCTAATGACAAAAAAATCATAATAATTTATCAATACTACCTAATGAATTCAATATACGATGTCATGATTCATAATCAAACTAAACAGAAAATAAAATAAGTTTAGTCTTAGATTTTTATTATCCATTTTAGGTAAAATAAATTGGGCAATTTTGTCTGAGTTTACAACAATATAATATGTTCAATAATTGGAGAAACAGAGAATTACCAACAACACAGAAACTGAGTAAAATTAAATAAAATTATCGTCACATATTTACAACGGCTTTTCACTGTTAATCATCAATTTAGCTGCACGATTTTAAATATTCTTCAATAAATTCACTTAATAGACACAAATTACAATCCTATACTTATTTGTTATTTATTTATTTTCATGTTTTGTGGTTTCAATATTATGGTACACACTAATGCGGCCAATGGGGCCCGTCAATAAAATTGCAATTAAGTGGATCAAGAGGTCAGAAATTTATTATCTAATCGGTATTTGATGTAATAATTATGAAAATTACCACCACTGACACGAAATCTTTTATTTCATTTCCGTCTCCAGCATTAATCGAAATTGAAAATTAGTTTTTTAACAAAAAAGATTTACTTTAAAAATATAGCAACAACGCGCTCGCAACTAATTCAATGGACAAAAACACATAATTGCATTTTGTTGATAAGCATGAAATCGTACAGCCACACATATATAGCATGTGTGTGTTGAGTAGCTATAATGAACTTGAAAAGCTTCATAAAAAGAAAAGAAAAGAAAAAACAAACAACAACAACTTAAATCATCTTTCTTCATCAGTTTTATCTCATTAACACAGAACGCGCAGACATACAAAATTGTATTCAGTTAAAAAAAAAAAAAGAAGAAAAAAACGATGTGATTTTTTTTTTTTTTTAATATTTAATCATTTTCATTACCGATTCTATGTGAAACTTTTTTTTTACATTGCCAAAAAAAAAAAATAATAATAATAAATAAATTATATTGAAAAAGTTATTTGTGTTTTATTAAGTTGTTATGAAAACAACAAAAAGATGCGGTGAGTGTTTTTTTTTCCTGAAATCTTTTGTGGCTCACGCACATCTTACGGAGCCACGCTACAAAAATTCCGACCAAAATAAAAAAAAGACACACTATAACTGAGTGCTTGCTTACATACAGCAAACAATTTATAATTCAGATAATACTTAAATAAATAAACAAGAAAAAAAAAATTGCTGAAAGAAATCAAACAAACAAAAAATATTGTGAATTAGCTGCTTTTAGAGAAGATCTGTAAAGATGTGTGCAAAAAATGAAAAAAGAAAAAAAAAATAATAATAATTTGGTTTTATCCACAATAGAAAAGCCGTTTGAAATTCTTGAGTTTTTAAATGTTTAAATGTGAGTGAATAGAAAGGTTTAAGTGTGTTAACCTCTTGAAAGATGAACGAGATTCATTTTTTTATTTTGTTTTTTATTTTTTATGTTAGATTAAAGGTTTTCTCAGATATTTTTTCATAGAATTCTATCGATTTTCTTTTAGTTATTTTAGGTATTTTCGATTTACGCAATTCCGCTTATTTTTCAAGTTTTAACAAATAAACAAACAGAAAAGAAAAATTCTAAATTTAAACTGCATTTATGTTTTTAGCATGAATATTTTTAGCAATAAATGTGACTAGAGAAGGAAGCCGACTGATAAGCGGTTAGTAAAAAGAGTCCGCCACCGATTAAAATCCAACTTAAAAAAAAGCTTCTGGTAAGATAATGATTTGTTTTTTGTTCAATTTCCTTACCGTTCAATAATATAATAAATAACATCAAAAATTTCTTGAGCATTTCTTGAGGCATTTTGTTCGAAATTTTAAAATCTTAAAAATACAGTTGAATATAGAATTTGTTTAAAATCTACAAATATAAAAACATATAAAAGAAACATCAATGCGATTGCGAATAATTGGTTAATTTTGATGTCTCAAGCACAATGGACAAGGACATGTTGCAGAGCTATACGCGATTAGTGGTGGTAGTTAAAATATTAGCGAAAAGAGAGGTCTGACTTGTGAGTTGTGACCGATTCCCATTTATTTACAAAAAGACGCAATTTTTCTCCATACAACCCATTGCGCTCGCCAACAAAAAAAAAAAAACTTTCAGTGTAAAAATTATGAAAACATAAGAACACTATTATTCTGCTAAGGATGATCGAAGAGAACTTACATCTGTGGAAATAAATGGAGGATGGTTATAGGTTATGTTAATCTTAGAGGCCTCTCATTTTACTGATATTTTAACTGCAACCTTTTCCGTACCGCTGCAACGCGTTTGAGGCATGATACGAAGCCCAACATATATTATATCCATTGGAAAAACAATCTTATACTTTTTAATTTCTTTCATTCAACTTTAGTTGGTTTTAACTTATATATTATACACTAAGTAGGGAACGTTTACAAATGTTTTCAAACTAAAATTGAGTTCTTTTAACTCCCACTATGTCACATTTTTTCACATTTTCGTCAACCAACTCGCCTCCCTCCAAAAGTGTAACATCATTTGTGAACGTTTTCCTGAATACAAAGTATATAAATCGTTTGTGGTCAATTCTAAAATATACCTACACATTTCTTACTTTCTATATAGTAAAAATATATTTAAATAATTATATAAATATTAATAATACATAATTTATGCGATGCGGTGTGTATTTTTGAGTGCGTCATAGCTTTTTGTTTTCAAAGGACATTTTTGATATTGTCAGAGAATAAGTAAATCACAAAAAAAAGGAAAAAATATGCCTTCATAAGCCTCAAAAATAAATTTGCAATATTTAAAGTATTCATGAGCACAATAATGCGAAATATATTTTTTTTTTTTCTATTATTATATACCAACACCCCACACACGCATGCCGTCATATTATATATTATTATTTTTATATACATAATCTGAACAGCGAAAACAAAAGGGTTAAATAAAAAAAAAAAGGAAATTAATGCAATGCAATAAATGTCCAACTTATAAAATATCTCTGGAATAAAAAAAAAAAAACAAAAATAAATATTTAAAAAAAACCCTTAAAACGTAGATTAAATTGTCACTCTCTTGTTTCCACACATTTTCAATTTAATTTGAACCGTATGTAAAAGCCCATCTGAATGATTAAACGTCTTTTTATTCAAATTTAATTGTTTTTACCATCAGGGCTCTGTTGCTTTTAATTCCACACAGCTACCGTTCAACCCAATAAATCATAAGTGAAAATGACACAGCAAAAATGTACACATGAATGAACTCCGAAGAACTAAACAGAAGAACATTATTATGTTACAATATTTATACAAATGACGGAAACTAAACGACACATTTTGTTTATATAATATGAATTATGAACATTTGAAACATAATGCATCATTGTTAGTATAGATTATTAATGAAATTGGAAGATTTGCATTGTACATACACAATGTCGTAAGTATATAAATATAGTTATGCAAATATTTTGCACAGAATATAAATTGATTTTAAATCCAATAAAGAACATATTCGATATAATAAGATTTAAATTTAAAGGAAAATTTAAAGGAAAATCCAAAAACCGTTTGTGTATTCTTCAATTTTCATCATCATCATAATACTTTAACGACCTTTTCATTCCTTTCGGCATAAGGTATAGTCTAACCACCCTCTTTTAATCCTGTTTATTCCTTGTTAACTCAACTTATAAGCAGACTTGATTAAAATAATCGTAAAAAATGATCTCAGATAGAAGATATAATGGCAATTCAATTCAAAGTATCTCAGATATTTTTATCTGAAATATTTTTCACTCTGTTTATAAGGTTGGTTCGGTTAAAATAAGAATGGTTAAATTAGAAAAAAAAAAAATTGTTGTCAACCATTTTTGGTTGATTGCCTCACATTTCCAAACGTAGTTGGAAAATTAACCGTTGTCCAACTGTTGCACATTCTGTATTTTATTAAATGGTCGAAGTATTCTGAGCTTATAAACAGCAATTAAATAATTAAATAATTTAAAAAAATAAAAAAAAAAATCTTAAGACTTTTGGTACAGCACACTTTTTTTTCGGCAAAAACGGGGTATAACAACCGGTATATTAGGAATTGTAAAATATGCCATGATTATTCCGTCTTTTTGCTGATTTCATCATTGTTTTGCCTTTTTCCATGGAAAAATGTCCACTAGGAGATCAACACAAAAATTTAAACGATAATTTTAGAATATTATATTGTTATTTAATAATAATAAAACAAATAATCGTGATCTTTAGATCATTGATATAAAGATCGTGTCAACACTGAATATATAATCTTATATTGTAAGTCAACGCGAATGTGAGTTCATCATTTTTAAAGTTAAGGGAACAATAATGGATATTCATAGTAAAAGTTTACTCCAAATATCCGAGTTATCAGATTTCTATTGTGTAACGTCGTAGCGTATTCTCTTTAAACTGGATAACATTAGTGCGGTATATGGTTATAGTAAATATGTTACATACACGCTTACACCGGAATATCCTGATGACTATGATTTCGATTATCGGTCTATGGACCTAACAAAACTACTATCATATACTTGAACCCATGCGTCTATTATTAATTAAATTGTACACTTTGAGATTTCAATGACAAAATACTAATGATAGCAGTTTTAAATTGATTTTTTTTTGGGTGGTATTTAATTAATCAATGAAAAAATCTAAATGTTTAGTGAAAACAATAATTTGGTCAGCGACAGAAATATGTGATTTTCTTCACAAAGAGGCAAAATGTTAGTAGACGTTAGGAAGGAAATGTGTACAGAGGCTAGTTCTAGCGGGGGAACCATATGTTATCAATTATTATTTTTTTATTTATCGTTCTTCGATAATAGGTTTGAATTTTTTCAATAAAAATAATAATGAAACATTTAACTTCTTCACTGACCTTTTTAATTTTTTTTTCACTGACCGTTTTTGAATAATTAAAATACCAAATATAATATTGTTCCCTTTTTTTCTCGTTTTCTTGTAGGTACAATTCAAAA
>JAABKK020019483.1:30046-50429 GCA_011634745.2 Catotricha subobsoleta | reverse complement strand
AGCACGAGGGTCTAATACAATAATGATTGCCTTTGTGGTAGAATTTGAACTAACTAACAAATATTGTAATATTATAATTGACGCTATTAGTCACCACATTTACTTAAACACCAATTACTTATTCTAATAATTTCATAACAAAATAATATTAAAGCAATAAATACAAAAACGAAAAAAATTATAAATTTATAGATTTAATTACTCTGTCACTTAAATTAAATCTAATTCTTATCTTTGCATATATCTCACAAACACGATCTTAATTTATTTCTAAATACATTCACGAACAATGCATTAACAATACCATTGGGCATAATATTCTATAATTTGCAACCACAAACCAAATTAGAATATTTATCTCGTTCCAGTAGATACTATGTACTAATTATTAGTTTTCCGTTAAACGGAGTACATATTATAATTATAAATAATGAACCGTCGCATAGCTTTCTAATTCACATTATCTTCATTCGCTGTATTTATATAAAAAATACCACACGTAACATCAAACTTAAAAAAATACTCTTCTGAATATCAACTGAAAAAAGTTCATAGCATTTAGTTACATTTTTCTCCAATTGATTATATTTTCACCAGATGTCAGTTTAGTACATCCGAAAGCTTTCAATATTGATCTAACGTGGACCGTGGTGGCTAAAACAATGTAACGCATGCGTTAAAAAAAAATCATAATATCTAGATATGTAGGTATATGCTGTATGTCTGTCGGCTGTCATTTTAATTTCATATTTTAAACTTTGTGTATCGGGATTGTGTATACATTTTTAATTAAAAAAAACGATGATAAATCATTAATTATCGGTGTAATATTATTTGCATACAGCTGAATATCACAAAAATATTATTAAATATTGCTTAACAAATTTCGGAACACAAAAAGGTATAAAAATTAAAAATTACACCATAACCTAACTTGAACCGTCTATTATTACATATAATATTTCTTTTACCGGTCTTTCTCAATTGAAATAATTTTTAAATCAATATGGATATTTTCCCTTCTGATAGTTATTTTACTGAAACTATAAATATGAAAGTTTAATGTTACTCTGATTTGTCAAGTATTTGAAAAGTTGACTCTTCATATTCCCACCAGCACCAAAAATGTATGTCAGTCATGGTTTGCTTAAACATTATAATGCAAACATTTTCATTGAAAAACTTTTTCTCACATTTTACTTAAATCTAATTTTAACAGAAATTTTTCCACTACATATTTTGTATCATATCCGTCTGTCCATTGTAAAATAAAATTTGAATTGTTTTTTTTTTTAAATTTTTTTTTCAAAACAATTTATTTGTGTTTTGGAAAAGTTTTTTAATTTTGTTTGTTAAGAGTTTACATTTTTGATTTTCTCATTTATTTTTTACAATTTTGTTCAGTGATTTTTCTTCTTTTTTTTTTTAAATTATGTAAATATATTCATTTTGAATAAAATGAAGAGAACACACACACTTGATATAATAGTCTTTATTACTGGATTCCTGATGTTAAATATTAGAGCATAGAGTTTACATATTGCTGAAAAGGTTTATATTGAAATAACTTCAATCGGTATAAGTCATACCGGCCGAAACTGTATGGTATGATGAATAATTCGATCTATTTTTGTCTAGGTTAGATAGTTAGTTCATAGCAGTGTGATTCACGGCCTCCTATGTCATGTTTATAGTTTATTCCCCGTGCTCCATCTATTACATTGAATTACTAATTGACAAAACGAATTGAAATTTATTTTTAGTGCGCAATTAGTTCATTCTCATACAAAAAAAAAAGAAGAAGAAATCAAAAACCATGTTCGGAAATCTTAACTCATATTTAAATGCCATACAAAGAACATGGGCAGCACAAGATGGTAGCCTAGTTGCTGTATTTTTATCACTTAGAGATCGTCATGCAATTAATCCACATTTACAAGTTGAATATCCCGAAAATAATGTTGAACGGATAGTAGAATCTCCAATTGATGAGATAACCATATCACACATTAAGGTGCTTTACTACTTATCATGTGAACGTAAGTTTATTTAATTTGTAATAAAAGAAATAATGTTATAACACTTTTTCTTTTTCTTCGTTTTTTTTTTTTTTAGCGAAAGATTACATAGAAGCGTACAAACATCAAACAACCTGTGCTCAAGGTGTTATAAAAATGTTGCAGTTATTAAAGGAAGAAAATTGGTGTTTGCCAATTATGTATGCTGTATGCTTGGATTTGCGATTGCTTGCACAGAAATGTGAAGAAGCGGCAAGCAATAATGTCACAAAGCCTGGTGAAATTTTAGAAAAAGCAGCTGAATGTTTAATGGGTTGCTTTCGTGTTTGTGCAGCTGATAATAGGTTTGCCTTATTTAAATGTTAAATAACAAGAAATTGGACATTTTTACCTAAAACAGAATTTGCTGAAAAATTAAATTTCCATTTTCGTTTTTTTTTTTTGTATCCAACTATATTATAAAACAGCATATTTTAAACATTCCACATTGCTAATTCTATTACTAAATCGTTAAACAGATCCTCCGATGAAGATACAAAACGTTTGGGAATGTTAAATTTAGTCAATCAACTATTCAAAGTATATTTTCGTATAAATAAATTACATTTGTGCAAACCACTAATACGAGCTATTGACAGTTCAGCATACAAAGATTCATTTCCATTGGCTCAACAAATAACATATAAATATTTTGTTGGTCGAAAAGCAATGTTTGACTCCGACTATAAAAGTGCTGATGAATATTTAAGTTTTGCATTTCAAAATTGTCACAGGCGTTTTCCAAAAAATAAAAGGTAAGTTAATTGACTTTTTTAATGGATGATTCCAATTTTGTGAAAAATGAATATCAAAATAATAATCGAAATATAATTTTTATGTTCAGATTGATTTTAATTTATTTGGTTCCGGTGAAAATGCTTTTGGGATACATGCCAAAAAAAGAGGTACTCGAAAAATATGATGTATTACAATTTCATGAGCTTGCCTGTGCACTAAAAGATGGAAATGTACAAAAATTTGATGAAGTCATACAAAAACATGAATCATTTTTCATTGAATGTGGAATTTATTTAATTGTTGAAAAATTGAAAATTATTGGCTACCGAAATCTATTTAAAAAAGTATGTAATTTTGTTTTTGTTCACATTTCGCAAGTGCGAAAATTATTCGATGATTTTTTTTTACACAAAGAAGCATCAATTATATTTTGATTTCACAATTTTATGTTAACACACATTTATTTTTATTTCACTTTTCTTAAGGTTTATCTAATCACACAAACACATCAATTAGATTTACAACATTTCCTAACTGCATTACAATTTGTGGGTGAAACGGATATAACAATGGATGAAACACATTGTATTGTGGCAAATCTAATCTATGAGGGCAAAATAAAAGGGTACATTTCGCATCAACACAATAAATTAGTTGTGTCAAAGCAAAATCCATTTCCGCCATTAAATAATGTATCGTAAATTGATTTGCTTGTTGTCCCCCATCCATTGACCCATTGAATTAGATGAGAATAATTTCCAGATATTTCATTAATTATAAATTTAAAAGTGTATTTTTAATAAAAAATAAATTATGTTAAAATAAAGATGTAAAAATATTTTTAGATTTAATACAATTGAATGTAACAAAAATGATGGTATATTATTTTTTTATGCACTGCATGTGAAACATGAAAGTGTTTTATCGGTTTGATTATTTTTTTTGACCCCCATCTAATGTCGGGAACTAGTGGCCGGCAGCATGGAGACAGGACCCCGTAATCTCGGGAACTATAGTGGCCGAACAGAGACCGGATCTTTGCCATTTGATTGAAGTCCAATTTTAATAGTATTCATCTTGAATAATATATAGTCTGGAGCTCTGTAGCATTTATTCTTTTATTTTTACATCATGTTTTTCAACAAAATTATTTTCATTTTACAACAAAAATAAATAAATAAACTGCAAAACTACCCATAAATTATTCGACTTTGTGTAGATTCATTTTTATAATATACGGAGGAATAGAGAAAATATTTTGTGGATTTCAAAATCGATCCCATTGTGGATGGTTTAAATAAATAACCGGATTTGTTTATTCGATTTCCGCGGTATGATTGATTAAATATTATAAATATTTAAACTTTTTTCATTGTTAGTGATAAAAAAAATTGTAGGTATTTAAGAATGCGTAATGCGTATAATAATGAATATATATGATTATTCAATAAAGTCGGATATATTTTTGGTCAACTAAATAAAACACCAAATGATTGAGATGCTTAAAAAGAAAACTTTACAGAAATACAGAACCATCAATCTATCTATAAAAAATAAAATGACGCAAATAATTGAAAAACCTTTTCTTTTTTTTTTTTTTAATTTGTTAATTAAACAAGTACAATTCACTTAATCACACATTTTCTCTGTTAAACAACAAAATGGAAACAAATTGAAAAATAGATCTTTCTTTTTTTTTCTTTTGCAGACATTCAAGAATTCTACGAATTAACACTTTTGGATGATACCAAAACAATACAACAGAAAACGGTTGAAACTCTACAAATAGCCAGTAAATGGGAACAAGAAAATTCATTAAAAATAAATTCTGAAGTAAGTATATCTCGTTCTATATACAAATACATATATTATAATATAAGAAATGGCACTTGAATACAATAGAAAGGATATTCCTATTCAATTAACAACGATATAAACACCTCTACACAGTTATTTACACATTTTGTAACGACAACAGATGAAAACAAAATACAACAATTAAAAGTCGAAAGAACAATGGAGAGGCATCAACATTAATGTTAAATAAATATAACTATAGTAACATTTTCCTCTTAGAACATTTTATTATCATCATAATGTTGTCAATTTTGCTTTTCCATTTCATTTACAATGTTAAATATAATATTGATCTTCAGTTATTAATATTGCCAACCCCTATTTTCATTTTATCTATATAATCAAGCACACCTTTTTTTTTTTTTTTCATATTTTCTATATAATTTAGCTACTTACATTTAGCTTTATGACAACCATATATACAAACGCATATAATCTTTTTTCATATTACTAATGTAATGGTAGTTTTATGACCATTTTCTCATACTCAGAGTACATTTATACCGAATGCAATTTTAGCTAAGTTCGTTATAACTTCGGTTATAGGCTTAGAGGTATAAAAGGTTTCATTACTCCATAAGTTGTTTATTTCATTTTTTTTTCTTGTCTTTTATATATATTTCAAAACAATTTTTCTTAACGAAAAACAAAGACGAACAAGCATCTTTGCATATAGTAGCCGAAAGTATTTTAATACTGAATACCATAAAATTCTTTGCTAATAATTTAAGTTCAAAATTGTTCATATAGGTTTTTTTTTAAATTTTCAAAAAGAAAAATTTTATAACGGAAATTTTCCAATTTTGTTCAACGTAGGTGTATAGATTTTTGTACATAGAAACAGACATCGGCACTAAACGTAAAAGATACGCTATAACGCATAAAAGAATTAAAATCTATAAAAAGCTAAGTGTTGCCGATTGGTTTCCACATAAAGTCATAAATTTCAGATAATAAAAATGTGTGATTTTTTATTTTTTTTCTTGAAAGCAATATGTAAAAGATCTTTGTACTTTTTAAGCAACTTCTTTTTACATTTCATTAGACAACAGTGTAGCTTTAGAATGTGTAATAAATAACAATATCATTTTACCCAACTTCTCTGTAAACCAACAACAATATAACCATTCATTATAGCATTATTTATATAATATGTGAATAGAATGTGTGTAATATTTGAGTTTATTTCTATTTATAGAATAATGACAACAACCGGGGATCAGCCACCCATCTACCTTTAACTCAAGCATTAATAAATCTTAAAGAGCAACAAGAGATTGTTGATAATCAGGTGAGTTTAAAACGAAAAAAATACAGCGTATTTATATTTTATTATTTAAATTTTCTATTCATTATGTTGAGTTTGATTGAAATCAAAAAATGGATTTACAATTAATATATAATAATTTATGTATTCCATTTTCAATCTTAAAATAGATTCATGCATAAAATACTCAAAAATCCGTGATATAATAAAATATTATTAAATTTTCGGTAATCAGTATTTGATTAATTGCATCCGACTAATTAACGAAAATCGTTAGTTATGTTATCTAAAAATACAATATATATGTTCAATTATTTTAGCCAATTAGGAAAAGTGAATTGGAAACCTTTGCAAATCTTATATTTTCTTATACGATACATATCTACAATTCTTTATGCTATATGTATTTATTGTGTACGATAGAAGCTAATAAATATACGTACATAAAATACGTACTTAATATAAATGTTATACAAATTATACTAAAACTATGGTTTCCATTTTAAAACAAACACTCGTTATGTGTACAGGTACACAGACACTTTAATTTTTTTTTTTTTTCAATTGTAACGTAACATAATATAAATAATACTACAACAAATACGTATAGAAATTTTAATTAATTGAATTAAGTACTGATATTTGAACACAATTATCTGATATCTTTGCAAAGAGGAATTGTACATAAATACTCTCAGAAACTTTTTTCAATAAGTGCTATCAAATAAAACTATTAACCAATAAACAGAAAGAAGTTAATACTAATTTAAAAATCTACTGAAAGGTTAGTCAACCAATATGAGGCTGCATTTTCTTTTACCACCCCTTTTTAATGTTTCTTCAACATGCAATTCATGCTTACCCAATACCTCTATGAAACACCATCATCACACGATATAATTTATGTGCAATATATATTTTTATTACAACCAATTTACTTTATAATTTAAAATTTATTCAAACCTCTTTTTATTTTTTTAAATAAAAATGTTATTATAAAAATAAAAGCGCATGCAAAATGCAAATGTTTTTTGGATCCATTTAAAATACGTAATACTCAACCAAAGCTTTTATGTTTCATAAAAGAAAAAAGAAAAGAAAAAACGATAGTTGCTACAGCGACATAGAAAATTGTGTCTATGATTTTATTATCTGATATATTTTAATGAAAGGAAAAAGAATTTCATCGAAGGAAATGATTATAAAACATGATTTTCTGTTCGTGATAATTTTATTGATTTTTAAATTTGAAATAAACGGAATACCTCGCTACTAATACTAAATACTATAAAAGTATATATTCACAAGAGTGGGATATAATAATATACCGCATTCATTCTAATTTAGTTATTGATTATTGTTATATTGTTTTGTTATACAGTTCTTGCAAATATCGTGAGGCAATAGTTTTTAAGTATTAACTACGTTAATTTATTGAATAGGATTATAAAAAGTGTGTACACTAACTTTATTTTTAAAATCTTGTTCTTTGACCTAGTTGACTTTTAAATATAACAAATTCTATATAGTGCAACTTTGTTTCTAGAGATTTATGCATTTATCGTTAAACATTTATTTAACTGGAAGTTGTTTTGCGGTGTTTGCGTATAAGTTTCATGGAAACTTCCAAAAAGTTTGAGTTGTACAAAAAAAGCCACAAACGGCGTGGACCTTACTCTTATCTTCGCTTTTATAATAGATTATGTTAAACATTAAATAGTTTAAGAAAAAAAAAAAAACTATGTAAAATTAATTAATTCTAACATTAATTCCAACCCACATCGTCTAAGCATTAAAATTAAACCATTTTGGAGAATAACATTTATTTCATGTGACAACGTGGCTGCCGTGCGGCTTCATGTTCCGGAAACAAAATAATTTGTTTTTTATTTTGTACATTAGAATGTAAGAAGCCAATCAGGCTTATTAGAAATGCTACTAAGCTCATTTCCATTTATTAATCCTATTACTATCAACAAAAACAAAAAAAAAGAAGTAAACGAAGTAAGTATTAAATCTTTAAGTTTCCAAACAAATTTTATTGTACAAAAGCTTATTTTTAATAAAAGTTTTCATTTTAATTTCATAAGTACAACCCAACAAAACCTACTTAATTATGAATACAATTCCGTATAAGATACTCGTACTTTTAATAAATGAAAAAAAAATGAAAAAAAAAATATCCTTTTGTTTATCAAACAATGTTTCTCTTTTTTCAAACCCGTCTTACCAAGGTAATTTTTCTAAATACTCGTCATAAAGATTTATCCACTTTATCCCCTCCCTCTATGTCTATATGTATGTTTGTGTTGAAATTTTTTAAAGTAGGTAAAAAAGTTTTGAAGCAATTAAATAAAATACTTTTTTGCAAAAAAATTATAATGAATTGTTGTTGAATTCAAAACTACCTTTATCCCCACCATAATTTCTCATTCTTTCGGTTTTGTTTGTTTAATTCTACTTGCCATTCGTAAATACAAAGTATCTACATATTACTTCAATTTCTTTCATTTTGAAATAAAACAGATCATGAAATTACAAGCATAATCTAATGCCTTGTCACTACTTATCTTCATGCCCCTATATCCGTTTTTGTTACGTATTATAATCCCAAAAACCATGTGAAAACAAAAAAAAATTAAAATGCAATTTAATGAAATGGATGAAATTGTCATGACAATATTCATTTGGTCCTTTTAATATGTTTTCTATATGCATAAAATTGGGATTAAAAATTATAATATAAAATCAATGCAACTGGAATATCAGGATACAATGATATCATGTGATAATAGAAAATTCTACAAACAATCAAAACCATTCACTTCTGTTTCGTTCACTCTCTCTCTCTCTCTCTTCCGTATGTACAAATGCAACGTAACTCTTAGCATACATTTGTATAAAGCAATTTATCCAGAGCCTCAAAATAATTTATGTATACATGTCTTAACCGCCCTTATCCTGTCAGTGACTATAAAGGTATGAGCTGATGAATACGCAAATATATACGCAAATCATATGCATGAGCATGATGAAAGCTTTTATCGTATACCCCAAAAATACGAAGAGATAGGTACCTGGGTATAATATAGTTACTATTTTTCATCAAGTGTAGAGACAGACACCGTGGCACTATTGGCGAGTCTACATCTAGATAAACATAATGACATTTATGGAGTCACGTAATGAGGAAAGTTGAGATAACATCGAGCATACGATACTAGATTTTGTTTTTTTTTTTATTATTCCTTAGTCGAGTGGTGTTAAATCCAATACTATTATATTATTACGCATACAAACAAAACATTTATCTTCCATAGCAAAACAAATAAATACACTTTTTATTTATTTATTTATTTTTTTAATGTTTATCCAGTTCTTGTGAGTTTCAACATCAAAATCATATGAGTTACATACCAACGAAATTATCTTCTAAGGTTCTTTATTAAAGCGTAAGGTTTTGCACATGTGCTTCGTGTACCTAGGTTTATTAGTGTTGTTAGTTACGAAAGCTTCCGAAGAATAGGTATTTACCCTGTTCCCATCACATCAAAAAGCTTTTTGATGCTGGAATGGTGTGCTCAGCCTTACAATATATATTCTATTTTGTAAAAGTATTAGTAAAGTTTTTTCATTGATAATAGTTCTATAGTTGATTCACATTCATCTATGAAAACCATTTCCCTATTTTTATTATTTCTTTTTTCTTTTATTTTATATACAAGTAACATATCTAAATCTATCCGTTTATTGTATCTCCAATATACCAAAAAAAAAAATGAAAAATATATTCCCATTTTCTCTTCGTGTTATATTTATGTCGTCGAGTCGTATAAGCGGCAAGCATATCGTCCTCGTTAATGGGTTCTGTTTGTGTTTGGATTTAGATGGAAATGTACCGTGTATGTGTTCGCTTATTCGCAGTTTTGTTATAAATATTTTTAAAACATTATTATATTGCTTCGACGCCTTGTCGATCGCAATTCCACAACTTAACTTTAGAATTTTCGATATAATCTTTTCTTTTCTGTTTTTTTCTTTTTTTTTTGTTATCGTAAATACACCGGAAAGAATAATTTGTCTTATTGACGTGTGCATTAAAAAAATAAATAAATAAAATACAAGACGTGTTCTTTCTATTGTTTTCCACTGCCTCGATACATTTGGATTGTCTTTTCTTTTTCTTTTTTGATATAAAAAGATACACGTAAAAAGAAAACAGATTTCTCTATGTATGTTCATTTTCATACAATTTATTAGAAAATTTGCAAGTAATAATAATGGTTTGGTGTATCGCGCGTCGCTTTCCTTTATTATGACCAGATGTAATTTTGCTTTCAATATAATCACATCGTGCGCGTATAAACTGAATGAAAATGAAAAAATTCGCTGCATAAAAAGTAAATTGGTTTGTTTAAAAAGCGAGAAAAAAAAGTGAATGTTCCATTATTATTATTATTATTATTTATTTTTTACCCTAGCATTTCTAGGAAGGTAACATTTGATCTCTGCTATTCGGGAAAAATTCTTCTATTGTAATAATGTTTATTTATGCGAATAGGATAATGTGAATAAATTGAATTTGTTTTTTTTTTTTTAAATTGTGTTTTCCGTCTATACACGACATACGAAATGAAAATATTCATCATGTAAAGTAATATTTATTTTCATATATAATATGAACACAAATATTATTATAATACATAAATTGAAAATGTGCAGAAGTTAGTTGTTTAATCCAATATATCAATTGTTATTTATTTGCTGTGAAAATTAATGAAAGTTTATTGAAGTGATTTAAATAATAATTTGTTTTATTTATCAAAAGTTTCGTTAATAAATATATAATGATTGCTTAATATTCCGAGAACCAAACAATTTTTTTTTTTTATTTTTTATTTTCTATTGTTTTGAATACAAAATTTAGTTATAGACATGAATGCTTTAGGGTGAGGTGATGCAAATTAAGTTTTATACATATATAATATACATATAGCGTTATGGTTATACAGATTGCTTATCAATTATCTCGCACTTCAATTAACCATAGCATATTTTATTAATTGCGTATAATTCATTTCTTTTGAACTTTTTAATTAATACCTTTTCTTAAGTCTTAATTGCGATCTGAGCTGAATTTTATTATGTATACCATCTGCAATTAGTTTTACCTGTTGATGTTAGTTATTCTTTGTCCATTTCAATACTTTACGGGTAAATAAGAGTAAAATTCAACTTTTATTTCAAATTAAAATAATAATTTTTAATTTTGTATAAAATGAATGCTAAAATGGTAGAAAAACTTAAAGGAATTTGAATCATGAAATTAATAAAAGTGGTTTTTTACCGAAATGTTATTGAGTTCGAATTCTATCAGCTTACAGAGTAACTGGTGTTTTTTGTCCAAGGAATAAACAGGCTCTCCAGCATTTTTGACTTACATAAAATTCCCTGTATTTTTCATGAACTTTCCCTTTTATTTCATAAATATTCCCTGACCAATTCTATGACTTAAAATTGTAAAAAAAAAAAAAACTTTGTCAGCAAAATTGTGAGTTTTAATTATATATTTTTATTTTCGTGTATTTTCCTTCCCTGCAATTTTTCTGAAACCAGTGAATTCCGCGGATCGCAGCAACAGAGTGGTTAATAATCATGATGATTTTGATTATAATCAAAATTTATAATTTTTAAAGATTCCATTTTAACTATAATGAAACAGATGATTTTAATTAATTAAATAATTAAATTAAATTATTTACAATTTTAAATAGAGTTGAAAGCTCATTGAAATCAAAAATTAATTTAAATCAATTACAATACCATTTTTAAGCTGAATATGTTCTAGAACCCATTAGTGGTGACGCTAGAGCTAATTTCAAAATTATATCTTTTTTTCGTTCACTAATTATGAATTTACTGAAAGTGAGTAGAAAAATTCATATCTAATATGCGAAATGGAACTTTTTATTTCAATATAATCATAAAATATAAAATTAAAAAAAAAAATATTTTCATTATAATCAATGATTATTTTAGTTATAGCACAACTCTGCGTCGGATATCCTAACACAAATGATTTTTAAATATTGAAAATCTCTTTTACATTGGTCACGAATGTACCTTTAAAAACAAAATCTCAAATAGGAATCTGTTTTTTATCGTTTCTCGCCAACTACTTGAATTAATTTGACTTGTATTTTTTAATAAAAAAAAAAAAACTATTATTTTTACAATTGAACTAAATTGCATAATTTATGAAAATAATATCTTTTATTTCTATAGTTACTATTAATGAGAAAGTAATAAAAAAAAAACTCCTCAATTTTATACGGTTTATAAAATATAAAAAATTCTTAAAGGTTTCTTATAAATTATGTTAAGTTTATTATATCTGAAATGTCAATATTGTGATTTAAATTTACTTGTAGCACACCTGACCACACATTTTTCTGATGAATATCATTGAATATAATCACATTTTTCTCATGAATATATTTTTATTCTTTCACAAGTGTAATCATATACTCATTCGTCCATAATATAATTCCAATGCTATTTCTATATAAATATATTCTTAATCACACAGAGGAGAAGTGAAATTGAATTAGAGTAAGGATATCTGAAACTTGGTTAGGAACTCAAGTGTTATTTGTTTTATTACTTTTATTCAATCTTTACAGAAATATATATTTTGAAATAAAATATTTCTCTTTCGAATTCTAATAGATTAACGACTTTAATTTAATTAGTTTTTCATCAATGAAAATCCAGTCACTGAAATATTTAAATATTTTACTAAAATGACAATTATAATATAAGTTTTAAGTAATTTATGAAAATAAAATAAAATTGAAATGGATTTACTCATGCTATTTTATTGCTGTTTTTATAAAGTTAAATATATTTTCTTACCAACAAATCATATTTATAAATATAATAAAATTATAATGAGAAAATATGGGTAATTTCCGTCATTCAAATTAACTCATAAAATACAATTAATTATAAACTAATTTATTGTTCTATGAATGTTGCATAAGTACATTCGATTTTGTTAAATGACAATTTAGGTGTCAACCATTACTGAACCACAATTTGTCGGTAGAGTTTTTTCTTATTCATCCCCAAATATGATTTGACGTGATTATCGCTCTTATTTCCAAAAATACATTCACAAATAAACTCCACTTAACGTGTATTCATTCAAATAATTTTATTTCAAACGAAAATAGCTTCTAATAATCTTTCTAGCAATAAATATAAAAATAAAATCAATAATTGTAATTTTCGAAACATCTATTTTAGTTTAGGAAAAGAAAAAAAAGAAAAAAATTATATAAAAGAGATAACCACAAGCAATATTTCAAAAATATGTGAACAGAAATATTACAGAACAAAAAACATTTGTTTTTTTTCTCTTTAAAGAAACAAGAAATAAAAGGAAAAGAAATACATGAAAATCGAAAGAGCCTAGATAGCCACATTTTCATTTCATATAAAGATTTAAAATAAAAAAGAGGAAAAAAAAAACAAATTCTGAAATCAAATCGTTTCTATTTCCATAACACACATATATTCATAGCTACTGTGTGTTATTCTTATGGGTGCTATCCGCCACAATGGCATGGCCATTGTTATATAGCCAGTAGCCATACACCACGGGATTTATTGTATATAACTAAACTTAAACACGGCACAGTACAAAATATAAATCATACCAAAACATTCTAAACGACCATAATAATATCAGTCTCGAAGAGAATGAACTTCAATAAAAATAATAAAAAAAAAACACGAAAAAAAGAATGAGTTTCCCTATGCCCGACACCCCACATACTGAACCTACTACAGTTCCTACATACATATTTTTAGTTTTCTGTTTTCTGTTTCGTGTGAGTTTGGGACATAGAGTAGATTAGAGTAGAATAAAAAAAAAAATTAAAAAAAAAGCAAGAAGATTCGGCGTGCGTATCCATCCATAACACAGTTGTTTTGTACTCGTATATTATTATATTATGGTATGGGGGTGACTATTCCATGTGTATGGAGTTATAAGTCTTCTCATCTCATAGTCGCATTTAAATATGGAATGTGGCACCGAATGTGCAAAGAATAGAAAATGATATATTTCACCCTCTACTTATTTTTATTTTTGGGATTGCGGTCCGTGTTCAAATGGAATTATTATATGCCAACAAGGATTTTTTTTTATAGTAATATTCCACCAACCTGAAATAATTTCGTACAAATTGTTTTGTAGGTTTAGTTGCTTGCATTAAGTTATGGTGGTTTATTAAGTATGGACATATTGTAGTATGTCGTGTGTCATTTGTGTTAACAGGTTTATAATGTTAGGTATTTTGTTGGTGAAAAGAAAGTTGATGGCTTTATTGACATTTTTATTTCTTTGTACAAGTGATCATGTAGGGTTGCTGGAAAAAACATATCATTTACAACTGGACGGTTTTTACCGGACAGATGTCCAAAACTGGTTTTTACCGGTCAATTGTCCAAAATGTCCAAAAGTACTAAAAACGACGACATTGCTTATAAAACAAGTAATTAAATATGAATTTCACTTATCAATTATAATTATTTAATTATTTATTTTTTTAGGTTTTTCAAAACTTTTTTAATATTCAAAAAATATCAATAATTCTTTTTTAATGCAAATTTATTTGTCCAATAAGAACAATGGAAGCGATATATTATCATTGGATAAATAGAACCCTCAAAGTCCCTTTTTTCTTTTGCCAAAAAAATCCTTATAAAGATTAATATTTGTCTGTATAGTTTGAAATTCAAGCAAAAAGTTAAAAAATGAGTCTGCAGTCTAGTAATTCATTAATTTGTTTTTTTATCATTTTTCTTCCTTTTATTTATTTTAGTAACTAAATTTTAGCAGTCGAGATATAATCTTATTTTACTGTCTGGTTTATGATGTCGCAAGCAAAAGTGGGTATACGCCGGAAATTCACGCTAAAAGATGGCATGTAGTTTCTATGTAGATAGATACCTCTAATGTTAGCTACTTCGTTCCATTTCGCGAATGGTATTGCAACAAACAAAATATAAGAATTAAGACTTAAATCAATCAATATAACAATGTCAAAATTTCCAAATAATGCTGACAAATAGATATACATATTTCTATAATTTTACATTATTTTTGATTTTTGCCATGTTTTTTTGTCCGTCCAAAACTATTACAATCGTACGGTTATTACCTGTGGTCTGGTTTTTTCCATGCAACCCTGACATGACGAGCTATGATGAGTTTAGATAGGTTTATATTTCGTTGTAAATAAACCCATTAAATGATTATTTTTATTTGTTTTTTTAGGTATTTTAAATCTATGTATTCTATTAAGTATGTGAAAAGAAGCTTTAGCATCAAACATTTTTGTTTTCTTCTTATTATTTTTTTTTTAATTTAACGATTATTTCTAAGCTAATAAATAATAATAAAACGGAAAGGAATGAACTGTGCAATAATTAACAAAACAAAAACTTATGTGCAAAAATATGTTATTTTAGTGTGAAATTGATTAATTTATAAATATTTGGAGAGTTTGTTTAACAAAAAAAAAATCACAATGATTATGATCGATTGGGTGTCGATAGTTCGGCATTCAAGACGGCGATTTTCAAATTATGTTGGAACTCGTGCACCAATTCGTATGAAAAAACGTAGACGTACACCACCATCGGCATCAGCCGTTTCACCGCACGACGATCGACATCAATATTCTTGCTGCTGTACTCATGTGAGTTTAAAGCCTACATCATCTATTTTTCTTGGCTTTGATCCATATAATTATTAATACGTTTTCATTTTATCCAATTTTTTATAAATTGGATAGCAATTCAACAGCGAATTTAATCTTTCAATGCCATACTTTCTCTTTGAGCATTGAAATTGTATTACAGTGAAATCTTTCTAGGCGAACCAATCAAATTCAAATTTTGTTTGCGTACTTACTTCCATCGCAGTACCACACCTTTCCAATCACCTCAATCAGAGGTAGTACAAAAATCACATGATAGTTTGAAGACTCTTCATTCCTTTAAGATTTTCAAAATGTTTCAAACATTTCAAGTGATAAAATAAATTTAAAAATATCTAGAAATCGACAAATAAATAACCGTCATATTTATTTAATTTAATTTTTTTTTACTGAAAATAAAATGATAGCTAGTTGAAGGGTTTCATGAAAAGTTTCATGAATAGTTTTTGAAACTAGCAACACTAAATAAAAGCAGTCTGTTTATCCAGATTTCACTGTAGTTATTTTTGTTTTCTGAAATTTGATGCTATATTATTTCCAATATCAATCAATAATCCGTTTGGTATATGTATTATTATATATTAATGACAAACAATTCAATGAAAAGAATTACACTTGAAGGTATTATATCTGTATTTTCTGATTGAATGAAACAAAACAACATCTGACACCAAATAATAATTTTGAAAAGTAATTTTCCACAAAAGATTTAATTAATAAAAGCTATTTTCGTTTTTAATTTACAGAATCAGCAGCGTTTTAAAATTGAAAACGAAAAACCAGTACAAAAATCAGAAGCAACTGCTGTTAATGTTTCAGCATCAAGAAAATCCGAATCACCATCAAAAGTGCTGGTAAGTAAATTTTAAATCTGTTACGTGTTATTCATAATTTGCTTGTAATTATTTTAAGTGTGATTCAATAATATGATTTTCCACATTATATTATTTGCATGCTAGATATTTTTGCAATAAATGTAATCCAAAGAAAAAAAAAAAAAAAAATTGTGTCGTATGCGTATTTGTTTTGCAATGATATATAATCATCACCATCACCAGCCACAACACTTTGTAATCTTTTGAATGTTTAACACATTGCATAATAAACTCTTTCAGCTTAAGACGTATTCTAATCCGGAAACATTCTTTTATCGGATTTATAACGGATTTCATTTTTCCGCATCACAAAATATTTTCCGGTTTAAGCAACAGATTTTTATTTTTACAGAAATTATTGAAATGCGTGTAAAATAATTAAAATGTATAGAATTATTATGGTTGACGTAATAATTTTTATTGTTTAATAAATATTAAACGACTGAGACAGGCATCCGGTCAATTTAAATCGATTAAAATATTATGAAAAAAATTATTATATTTTTATATTAAAAGTTAGAGAAATTACCTCGCAAATTAACCGAAATTGTTTGGGAGAACACTTATAATTAACTTTATTGGTTTATGTTCAATAAAAATTTATTGGCATTACCTCCCCGAAATATAGTCGATCAAAAAACAATACCTTTTGCTCATTTCAATTGTATGACGTTGAAATTTCAATATTAAGTACCATAAATTGATTTTATCTTTTTTCTTTTATTTCTGTCTTGTTTATGTGCCAAAATTTTAAAGCGGATTTGGTTTTATAAAAAAGTGAAAAGTAGATGCATATCTCTCAGCAAATTCAATTCAATTAGCTAGAATCTCAGTCAACAGTCTAAGTTCACACCGATACACAGAATTATTCATTAATCAAACAGTTTTGATTATTTATTAATGATTTTTTTTAGTATTTGTTTCCATGGTCGAAAATTTCTTTTTCGAGTTTGTTTTTACTGCAATTGAAAAACTCTATATAATATTCATTCTTCTACGCAACACAGCCCTCAGCACGTAATGCTATCTAACAGCAAACTAAAAACTAATAGTTTCGCTCTGTTCTATTTTAACGTATATTTTCAATATTTGTACGTTCCGACAGGTGTTTCATTTAATTTGAATTTTTTATAAAAAAAAAACGTATTTCGTAATTGCGATGGTTTTATTTTTAGTACTAACTTACTCATCATGTTATCAATTTAATATTTCACGTTCGTATACTTATAACTCTACACAACATAATGAACGACAAACCACACAAAATTCAACGTACGTAAACAAATGCATTCCAATACAAATATATTTTTTTTTTTTCACGAATAACATTGTGTTGTATCGGCTCGGGTTAGCTACTAAAAACGGGCGAAAAACATTATACGACAGCTTAACGATAAATAATATGGCCGCGTTGTTTTAGTTTGCTTGCGTGATTCGTTGTAGTGCGGTGACCAAAAAAAAAAACTAAAATAAAATAGTTTTTATCGTTCCGATATGACTAATTTCAATCGTATCAAATTCAATTAATGCGATTGTGTGAAGTGCACGAATTGTGTTAATAAATTAGAAAAATGAACACCGTTTGTTGTTTGCGGTAAAAAAAAAAGAAAAGAAAAATCAGTGGTAAATTAAGAATTTCAGAAAATAAGATTTGTTGGCAAAATTGAGCAAAGTGTTTTAAAGTGACAGCGCACAATACCAATACGCATACGGCTCAAGCAGTTTTACCTCTTGTGGCTGTACAATACAAAAAAAAAAAACCCAAAATAATTTGCATTCACCCGATAACAATTTTAAAATGTTGCAAAACCTTTAATTATTCGTATTTTAAATAAATAGCTGAAATATTTATACGTTTTTTTTTTATTGCAGGTTTTTTATTAATCATTAAAATAATAAATATTTAAATAGAGTTCGAGTAGATTTGGTGATTTTGATAAATAAATAAATAAAAAAAAAAAATATACAAAATAGTAATTAGTTTTGTGAACAATTTTCAGTTTATTTATTTATTAATTTGCTAAAATTTTTAGTGTTTGTCGTGCGTTTTTATTAAATTATACTAATAGTTGTGTTAAATACAATACCAAGTTACCGTCAATTTAGTTGTTTTTAGTTTTATGTCTTTTTTTTTATATATAAATATATTATCATATTACTTTTATTAAAGAAAAAAAAAAGCAATTAATATAAAGAGAAGCAACATATATCGCTATGCTAATGATTCTAATTCACAAATAATTACTAATATTAAAATGTTTAATTGATAATTTTATGATTGTAATATTTGATATGACATTTTATTTAAATAATGTAAAATACTTAATCTGAAGTGCATTTGATTTTCAATTTATACACACAGCAAGGCAACGCCTCTTTTCTACTTGTTGATACTTTTGTGGTGTGTGTTCGGTTTGTGTATGTTTTAAATAAAATAAAATTTCCAAAAAAAAAAGAAAAATGTATGCAATTTTAAGCCGTCCGCGTTTTTGTCATTATTGTTTTAACAGAAATGTCAATGTTTGTGACCAATATTCTTAATACATTTACATACACACATTTTTACCATTTTGTATAAATCTATAAAATGTTTACCATTTGTAAATTTCACGCTAATTATAAGCGTAAAGGTATTTTCTCTTCCGCTAGTATTTTTCATTGTATCTCTTTTCGTCTCCGTCATATCTCTCTTTCAAGCATATAAAAATAGTAAGGTAACAATTTTGTCATACAGTAAACTGCCTTTAATATGTGAAACCGTCGGATTAAAGCATTTTTTTTTTGTTTAAAGAAATTAATCTTCGTCTAAATAGTTTTAGGTATGATTTTTTTTATGCATTTACTTAAATTCATAAAATTTGCTATTCACGATCAACAATGTAAATGCTTGTTGACTTGTCGTATCCAAGTAAAGCCTAGTACCTATGCTACAACTGAGTGAAATGAAAACTTAATGAAATGAACTATAAAATTTCACCCCGTGAAATTCTGACATATTTTGAATACGATTTCACCAAGTTTTCATTTCACTTAATCTCAGCATTAGCATACTAGACTCAAGTCAATTAAATAAGTTTTCCATCATTTAATATTAACGGAGAAATTCGTTTCACCCAAATGTTTCATTCTAATGAGTGTTTACTGTATTCATATTTTTCTATATTCGTTTTAATCGTTATCGCTATCTTAATTATAAACTTGTAAACGTTTATACATTTCGCTACCTGTATGTTATTGCAACATAAAAACCTATCAAATGCTCTTGATTTTTCAATATCTATAGAATATTATCTACCAGTTTTAAAGCTATTAAAAAAAAAAAAAAACTGTTTCAAGTTCACACATTCCTATTTTAATAATAGAAAATGAGAGAATCTACGCCCAATAGGTAAAGAAAATCTTTCAATGAAATATATTAAACATAGCGTATTTTATTTTATTTTATTTTTTTTCATTTTAGCATATCATTAGTTTTATATTTAATTAATTTAAGTGTTTGTAAACATATACACACGAATACGACCTATATAACATTTCCATTCCATTTCAATTTCATATTCATATGTTTAAATATGGGTTTAATTATATTTACCATTTAGCCAATCCCTAGAAGCACAAATTGCGATTATAAAATTATTGTCATGGAAATTTGCAGTCATGTCATATAATAAATAATGTCTGGAGTTCGATATAATATATAAAACAATTCATCAAATTCAATTCAATTCAATTTGTTCTTAAAAGATAATGCGTAGAATTTAATTCGCAACAGAATCGTTCTGTACAAAACAGCAAAAA
>JAABKK020019483.1:0-29946 GCA_011634745.2 Catotricha subobsoleta | reverse complement strand
TCAATTCAATTTGTTCTTAAAAGATAATGCGTAGAATTTAATTCGCAACAGAATCGTTCTGTACAAAACAGCAAAAAAAAAAATGTTTTTCGATTTACCTCTGAATGAGAATACATAGTCATGGTTACCACCCGGTAAAACAGAATCGCATCAATAAACAAAAAAAACACTATCAACAGAAAAATCATTATTATTAACATTGAAATGCATCCAAAGGGAATTCTATTATATGATATTATGGAAATATATCTGACATATGATAAACGATTAGCCATTTGATTAATTAATTTTCGATTTATATCTAATTTACGGTTGAGCCTCCGACTTTATCGCATTAATATCTTATCATTTCGATAATAGATATACGCGTACACACATCAGTGTTGTCACTAATCATTTTAACTTGCAAGCCAGCTAAAAAAAAAATTCCAATGTTTTAATATAATTATAATGTTTAAACAGAACCAAAAAAAAAAAAAACACATCATTTAGAAATTAACATTTTGTTATGAAAGAAAAAATAAAACATCATTTCAAATAGTGATACGAAATTTATATTTTTATAACCTTGTCGTTTAATATGAACAAAACATTCATTATTATTGTTTGAAAAGATATGTATGCTATTTATTTATTATAATAATTTTATTTTTTTTTTAAATATTGCTTGCATATGTAATTACTAAATAACATGAAAATACAATGAAAAACCGTATAAGAAATTAAAACAAAAATTATTTATTTATTTATTTAGGGTGGATATTTTTTTTTTTTTTTTGTTTGTCGAAAGTTCTATTATTAGGCTGCGTAATTTTTTAAGCGTTTGCAATTTATGTGACATAAACTATAAAGCTTAGTAAAATCTTCTTAAAACCTCTCTCCACACATCTCTCTCCTCATGCTTATTCAAATGATTGAGACGATACTGATAACCAGCAAGTACCTACGGGGACGTCCTCTTTCTGGATAAAAAGAAGCTGTTGGAGGTAGAGGGTAAAGAGATTTATTGCAAGACGATGTAATGTAAAAAGCGAAACTGTGTTCTATCCATTATTTACCATGGGGATGTGGAATAGATTTAGCCAACGGGCTGAGCGCTGAGTTCCACTCACCCCTTCCAATCCAAAATGAACAATTCTGAAAACGTTATGAACCAGATCGAATTATTAATTAATATTACTTATTATATGCTTAATTCACCAGTTGCATAATACATGAACTACACTACAAGTTATCGATAAAATATCTAGTGACTGACTTTATAATAATTCGTCCACTTATGAATTTAGTTCAATATTCTGAATTTTTCTCAATAGTTTAAATTAATTCCATTTCTTTTTAAAAAATAATTTTTAAAATGAAATAATATCCCTTTTTTAGATTTTTAACATATTCTCGGCGATAAAAATAATTAAAAACAACTTCTTCGGTGCAGCGAATTAATTGTATTTTTTCAATATTTAAATTAGATAATTGAATTATCCTGTAAACCGTACCAATTTCGAGTAATTTCGTTAATATTTGTAAAATTTTAATTATTTCATTGAAGAACTGCACATTTATGCAAGTTTTTACAATAATTATGTAATCTAATAATAAAGATTTTGAGAGAAAGAAAAAATACCACCCTAATATTAAATATAGATGTTTAATTATAATTTGCTTACATTTACCGAGTCACAACGGAAATTACAGTTCAGATAGAATTTACTTACTATTTCGAATTCATATTCCATTAATTTTCTTTGAAAAGTTAATTTGATGTCATTTTTATTTGATATATAAATACATTTTTTTTATTATTATTATTTTCAGTACTTCAGTAGGTAACTATAATAGCAAAGTTTGAATGAAATAAAATGCTTAATATATTATAGATGAGTATTTACGACCTACATTAGTACACGAAAATAAATGGTATAGTTTTTATTGATGTAGTTCGAAACTAAATGACGCATTTCTTGGTTAAAATAAAGCATAAAGCATTCATTTTATACATGATTTTCTAACCACATTTTTGACCAAATAGATTTTACTCTACAATTTCGTATACTTAGTTAGATAGATATTGATTATCAACCTCCAAATGAAGCAAAATTCAATTCTCTTTTCATTTTGAACAAAACTGAAACATGTATACTTACCAATCCATTAGCAGCTTGTTTTAACAATTTTTCCATTTTGTTGAAATCAAAATATTTGTGTTCTTCATCATGTTAATCACAACAAATTGATTTAAATTCTTTTTACAGCAAAAACGATAAATAAAATTAACTAATTTTTATTTTGATGGGTGTTTAGTTTATATAAAAAATTAGGTAGTTTTATTTTAACTAGTAAAATGTTTGCATATAAACACTGTTTAAATGATTTAGTGAAATGTTATAAATTTAGAAAGTCTGGAATTTAGTGCGATATTAAACCAAGGTGACAAACCGAAGTAGATTTTTGTTTTCTTGTGAAAAATGACTGAACGAATTTGTGCGTTTTGAAAATTTAATGTATTTAAATTTTGGTTAAAAGCTTTAAAATCGAAAAACTTTCTATGACTTAGAGATTAACGTGAAAAATCTATAATCACAATTTTACGATGCCTTTATAAGTAAAATTGTTGGTGGTGCGGCGGATGTGAATAAATCTGATATAAAATATTTCAAAATTGTTTTTTGTCAATAATTGAACTTCGTCAACAATTTTTTTTTCGGATGTTTTTTTAAAGAATACTTCAAAGAAATAAGTAAATAAATGTACTTTTAATGTTTTAAATTCATTAAACTTTATTCAAGAAAGAAAATGTATGTAATTATATATAAATTACCCCATTCCATAATTATCCTGAAAGATAAACAAATTTATGATCTTTTTTTAATTTGAATTTTCCATTGAATTTAAGAATGTCTCAAGTGCAGAAATTCAAGAAAACCTTAAATAAAAAGGTAGAAGAAAAAAAGAAACATTTTTTGAATAAACTCTACAACGCAGAAATGTTTCATATTTCAATATTTTCCAAAAATGCATGATTTTTACCTTAAGATGAAAAATCGGTTAAACCATTTTAGCAAAAAAAAAAAAAAAAACTTCACCAAATTATTTCTATTTATTTTATTATGTAATTAGAAAAATAATCTTTTCAGTAAATAAATAAATAAGAATTAAAAAAAATAATCCAAAAATATATCGAAATATGTTACCATCATTCAACATAAAAATACATACATAGACAATATAAACACACATCGGCAGGAGACTTTTCCCTATTTCTAACATCATTTTCTATTTTCCATATAGAATTTTCATAAATATATTGATGTTGTGTTAATATTTTTTTTTTTTGTTTTTTCTCTTTTTTACGTACACTCACAAACATTTGAACATTTTTCAAAACAGCATTTGATCATATTTAATATAATTTTAGTTTTAGCATAATAATTATCGCATTTCGTGCAAATATATGACTTCTTCAGCAAAATTCTAAATATAAATATCACGAACTTCATTCAAAATATATATCTCGGAGAGAGGAGGTGAGGTATCCATGTTGATATAAATAAGAAATAAAATATAAGAAAAAATGTAAAAAAAAAATATGAAGAAGCAATATAAAAAATTACCCGCTGTTGTAGATTTGTGTGTTAAGTTTTAAAATATCTCTATATTGAAAATAAACATTTTTCATAGAAGACTTAACTATTCAAAACACACACACAGCACACACATACACACACACAAACAATCAGACGCCTAAAGAAAAAGAACAAGCAAGACACAGTTAGGCCACATTCATTTCAATTTTTCATTTTTCGCATAATATTTTCAATATTTTCTTTGTATTGAGCTTAGAATACAAAAAAGATAAAAAAAAAAGCGTTTGACGGTATTAAAGTTCTCAATAAAAAATTATATTCTATCGTGTAACGTGCTACGGAATTAACTGTGTCACTTTATTTGAACTATTATTTAAATACAATTTTATATTATATATATATATATTTACGGCTAAACTAATCAACAATAATTTAATCATTTTCAACCTTGTAAAACTTCTCTTTAAAACACTTCGAAAAATTAAATTAATTTTTGTTAAATAATAATTACGGATTATGATGGCCTAAATTTAAGAAATATAGTGTGTGTTGCACCATTACAACTGAAATGTGTTCGATTGCATCGATGTAACTACTAACTAAAAACTACAGCCTGAAAAACTACAAAACTTATTTTTCATGACACACACCTAATTGTATTAATTGGTGTTTTTTTTGTTTAATTACTTATAAAATTATATCAATTAAATATTTAAGTCAATTAGCATAGTTGGTATATATGTTCGACTTGTTGTTGCTTACTCTTTTTGGTTCAGCTCGTATATAGAGTTTTTTTTAAGTACATACTATTTTTATTTTATTTTTATTATATATTTCTACCTACTATATTTTTGTTCAAATCGTTAAATTTATATGTAAATGAGTTTTTTTTTTTTTTTTTTTTATCACGTGTCGTACGAATTTTTTCATTTTGAAAAGGCTACTTAAAGAATTAATTACAATTATTATTTACAAAATGAACATTATAAGGATAATAAAATTATTTTATGCAAAGTGAATAAAATAATTAAACATTAAATTTATATAATTTTAGTGCATTTAAAAAAAAAAAAAAAAAATTGCATGTTAATTAATTGTAATAATTTGAAAATGAATTTGAGGGGAGAGGAAAGTGTTGTATTGACAGTGGTAAAAAGTTGATGGACTATAAATTACTTCGATTATTGATTTTATTGTCAAGAATTTGTTTTAAAAATTTTGACTAAGAAACAAACTTAAAAAAAAACCAAAAAAAAATGATTTTTGCATATGATTTCCAAGACAATTCAATTTACATTCATTTTCAATTGTTTTTTGTTTTATTGGAATTAATTAATATCCAATTTACAATTCACATCAATTTTGCAAAGTCAAGCACCACTTGAATTTCCCGTTCAAATACAGTTCGTTTTGAATGTTGTTGTTGTTGTTGTTGTTGCTGCTGCTATTTGTTGTTGATTAAATTAAAATTTAAAAAAAAAAACAAGACAAACGTAGATTTAAAATTAAAAAGTTATTAAAGACCGCTCTGGTCCTTTCATCATATATTTTATTAAATCTTAATCTGCTCCACCCCCCCCCCAAAACGTTTACAATCCAACACAACATATTCATACTCATCTGTTATTATCAACAAAAATTACATTTTTTTTTTAAATTTTATTATTTTTTAGAAGTTAAAATTAATGGAAAATGTTTAATTAAAAAACATAATAATAACTGAAAAATATTTTATATTGTAAACATAATCAAAATAAATAAAATAAAAAAACAAAGGAAAAAGAAGAAATATACAAAAAAAAAGAAGAGAAATAAGAACAATATTTTTGTTGTTGTTGTTGTTGGTGAACGTGCGTGTGTAAATATTTACCTAAATTGAAATTAGGTATATTAAATAATACTAAATATTAATAAAATATTTAAATAAATATCAACAAATTTAAAAAAAAAAAAAGAAGAAAAGCACAAAGAAATAAATTTATAAGAAAAACAGTCAAAAAAAAAAAATTTTAACATTTAAATAAGAAATGACAACAAGAAAAAAGAAGCGTCAACAAGAGGGTGGAGGATTCTTGAAGAAAGTCTCATCACTTTTTAATTTAGATACGGTAAAAATATTTTTTATTATTTTCTTTTTTATTCTTTACTTTTCTTTTATTTCTATTTTGATTTTCTTATTTTATTTTATACCTATTTTTTTTTTTAATTTATCTTTTAGCACAACTTCATTATTATTATTATTTATTTATTTATTTTTTATTTTTTAATAATGGCACAAACTCTACGTTCTCAGGGCACAAAAATAATTAAATACGATTTTATTTTATTTCTTCTGTTTGCGGAATTTTATGGATTTGCACTGTTTGTAAATATAATTAGATACACCGTACAATTTTATTTTTTTCTTTGCTTTTTCCACATCATGCAATCTTGCACATTGTGACAAATTGAATTAAGAATATTTTCAACATTTTATGGTATCGTCTGTATATTAATATTTAATTGTTTATCGTACGGTGCGCACTTAATTGATGTAATGGTTTTTTTTTTTTTTGAGAAGTTTCGACAATGTCACCTGTAAAGCTGAAGATATAATAATATAACAGTTTTAATAAATTTGGTTCAATTGAAAACCTCCTCTGTAATAGTGGATCTCCAAATTCGGCAGTCCCAATTATAATTTGAAAGTTTGACTTGTGTTTTATTTCACATCGGCTACATTCAAGTCATATATCCTTCTAATTTAAATTTGGAGAAAAACCTCTTAAATTGATAAACAAACTCTGATTGACTTCATAACCATTAAAAACATTAATAATCGTACTTACTTAAAATATATATAAATATTGATGTAGATGAGCGTTCACGTATCAGCATAAAGATTTATTATTTATCATTTGTCACTGCACACCAACAGTCGTTTCATTGTTGTTGCCGTGTCATCATTGACAACAAACACAAATTTCCCATTAGATTGTTCACTTCTGTAAAATAAGTAAAGTATATTTACTTTTATCATGATTGAAATCATACAGAAATACCTCATGCCAGAATAACATCACATGCGAAATTTCAATAATAAATATGATTTTTTTTTTTAATTTTAAGTTCATTATCATGATTTTTATTCACGGAAGAAACAAATACAATATTTATCAAGACGCACACACAAAATTTTCTAAACTATAAATTTTGTGTACGAGTAAATTTGTAAAATGTGTATAGCTAAGTTTTCCATTTTAGTTGGTAATGAAAAATAAAATTGGTATGAAAAATAAATTGTCCGGTTTAGTTTTTATCATGTAGGACTTATACTTTCATTTCTATATTGGAGGACTGCCAACGGACTATCACGAATAATAAAATTAGTTTTGATATTACTTGGTGTGTCGGCGGTACTTGAAATATTTTCTATTATTTATTTTTATGTTTATTTACACTACTGACATACATTCGCTCGGTAATAAATATGTTTTACATAATACTTATTACACTTTAGAAATGATCGCAATCAATTATTGATTTTGTGTAAATAGAAAAAAAAACGATCTGCTTCGATAATACTCTTCACAATCCGTCTCGTTTTAATGTTAATGCAAGTATAATTCTATAATAAATATCACATGTTTTATACAACAGTCTATTGGCGTCACAAAGCCAATAACTCATTTTTCCAATTTTCTGGTAGACTAAACTAAAATATCGAAAAGAATTTATTTTTTTATTTTTTTATTATTGTTTTTATGTTTAAATAAAGTATAAGATTACTACGGCGAACTGTTTTAATATTTATTAATGGATTCGTTTTAAACAGCCAAAATATTCAAAACAAAATATAAATATTGTGTTTTGAAGGCAGAGATATAACGTATTTTATGAACCGTGAAATTTTCTACGAATTTTATTGATATTGCACATATTTTTTTAAATTTATTATGGAATATGTAGATTGAATTGACGAAAAGTACTGTGGGTAGTTTAGACAGAGTGGGCTGGTGAGCTCGCTAAATCTGTTCAATAAACTTTTAGGGCGCTAGCGAAAATGATGATTATTTGTTTTATTGAAGAGGGAACGTTAAATTCTCTTTTTCACATAATTCAATTAAATATATTTCCATTCAGCGAACAAATGTGTATGAATTAAAAATAGGAATGTTTTGAACAAACAAATCCATTATAAACATATTTTTCATTTAGTCGAGCCAATTAGAGAACACTGAAATCTATTCAATCGAATATTATGTTTTTCATTCAAGACCATAGAATTAATTGATATCCCATTGTTAAATAAATATCGTTGCCACTTACAAAAGATCGCAAAATATTAAAATCACAAATAGAAATCAACATTGTATAAAAAAAAAAAAAAAACGAAAACAAAAACAAAAACCCAGAGGAAATCGAAATAAACAAGGAAAATTCATTATTAATATTTTGGACATTAGACTCCATTCGTGATAACACACACTATATACTCAATACTCTATAGTTTTGTATTTCTCAATACAAGTTTCTGTTTTCTGTTTTTTTTTTTTTTTTATGTAAATAATCTGACGAATAGAAAACTAATAAATAATAATTATTAGGTATATAATTCCAAGAAGTTTTTTTTTTTTGATGATTGGATGATTAGGCAATAGGCAATATAAGTAATAATTTGATATTTTTACAATATTCAGAAAACTAATTCCACCAACGAAAATTCATTCAAAAACTAATTAGGTAAGAAAGTTATAGTGATTAGTCGTCATCAAAATATTTTCTTTATTTCTAATCCAGTTTTTCTTTTTCGTGTTTCTTATTTTATTTTTTGTCAAAGCGCAAACCACATCCACTTATAAATATACACACAATCTATATACGAAAATATATAATATGCGTATACCGAAAGGTTAGATTTCGGTGTTGTTCCATTTTCATTTAAACCACTATCCGCCTAATATTGCTCTTTATATAATTAGATTATAGAGGATGATGAAACGATGTAGCCTTTATATAATATTCAAACAGTGGCAAAACGAAAAAGAACAACATACACAAAATCCCATCAATTATGTTTTTTTTTTTTTTTTTTTTCTTTTTCATGCTCGCGTCGTCATAAATGGGCAATCAGAATGTGTTAATAATTTCTATTGATTTTGATACCTATTTTTAAGTTAAGCAAATCGTTCATTATCATTAGTATGATAGGTAACAAGCTATCATAACACATGAATTGATATTATTTACATCTCGGCATTATCGGTTTATAAAACGAAAGACAAAAACAACAAAAAAAAGAATGTTTTTTTTTTAGAGATAACTGGGCACTATAAAATGTAGTGTCGTTTTTGTTTATTTATTTGATTATTATTATTTTTTTTTTTTTCTACCCATCAACTTGTTTGTGGAAGGTCAGGACTTTGTGTTTATACGTTTTTATTGGTCATGAAATGAGTAGTCAGTTTGTTATTTTTTTAATGGAATGTACTAATTTAGTATTTTTTTTTCGATAGTTATTTTTTTTGTTCATTGTTTATTTATAGAGATAGACGTAAAAAAGTAATGTTCTAAATTTAGATCAATTTTATTAATTTTTTTTATTTATGGATTTATTTTCAAGTTTCACATTATTCATTCATGGAATCTTAATATAAATAGAGAATTTCTTGATCGACTTTATATATTTATTTAGATGTCATGTCAATTCATTATTGAAATTTTGCTTCTTTAAAACGAATCAATCAAGGCAAGGGAATTACGTTTTACTTAAAAGCATATTTTCTATGTGGTTCTCTCAATAGATTTAACATTCGAAAGAAGAATTCGATTGTCAGCATTTCTCTGAATATAGATTTTAATGCTTCTTAGAATTTCTGAATGACTTTCAGAATGAATAAATACGAATTCTATCATTTCAAACAAAAACGATTAAATGCTTGAAGTCTATTAACTCAATTGTTTTATGACATAACAGAAATGTGTATTTCAAAATGAATTTATTTAATAATTTAATGCAAGGCAATTCTAATTTCACACGTATTTAATTTATTCTCCATATATTGAATATATAAAATATTAATAACTTTTTAAAAATGCGCCAATCCAAATTCGCATAAATTAATTAAATTCAAAAATATTGCTAAAAATTAATCTCTTGTCCAAATATGCTTTAATTTGTAACGCATTCACGTAAAGCAAAGAATTATAAATAATGAAATCTTTCAATTTATCCAAAAATAAAAGTCAGCTACAGGATAAACTTTTAAACTTTGCTGATTGTAATATTTTGTCTCAAATTCCCTTTAATTTGTGTCAGATTTTAATTAATTCATTAATTATATGCTTAATAATTATTATAGAATAACTTCATCAATTAATTTTAATACACAAGTTCACAAATTAAATAGAAGAAAAACGGGAAACATAAGAAAAGTTGGCTAAAACAAGAAAATTAATATTTCACTTCTTTTCTTTCTTTCGTTTTTTCTCTGCTTTATTAAACCGTAAGGCGTTTAAAACTTTCATTACGTAACTTTTTTAAAATGAAAATTTTTAATATTAATTTTCTTTTTCTTTCATCCTTATTGTTTTCCTTTTAATATCGTTTCTGTTTAATAATCTCCATCCGACCATTATTTTCTATGTCGATTTATCATTATCGAAATAGATATATGGGGCCCGCACATAAAAATATATTTAGTTGACCTAATAATTATGAACATATTAAATATTTAATAAAAAAAAAAAATACACTGCCTGGTGTCAATTAGCACGCCATAACTATTGTAATATTAAGCCTTAAGTTCGCATTTAAATATCATCGTAAGCAACAAGACAAATAAAAAGAAGAATATTTATATTCACACATTATTAAGAGCTTTAATTAAACTATTTTTCTTTTTTAAACATTATTTGAGCAATAATATCTAAACTAAATGAAAATGAAAATTAAAAAAAAAAAAAAGATTATGTTTTTATTCAATTTTATTAATTAGTCATGTTGTTTTCTTTCTATCTCTCTTGCAATTGTGTAACATAGGCACACACACCAGGGGATTCAAAGCATGTAAGTGAATCATGATAATTAGATTACGAGTGCTAAATACCCACATTAACCTATTTAAGAGTGTGATCAACGTTGAATTGTTATATATAGAAGTCGGAATTAAATGTTGGTAAAAATAATTAGAATGGTTTCTTAAAAGTTGCATGTTAAAACCCGGAAAACCGCATAAGTATCTGGAATTATTGAATGATTTAAAAAGTTAAAAACGAAAAAAAAAAAAAAAACTGAAGGCAATTTGTGGCACGAAACTACTGCGTCGTATTAAACATTTTTTCAATGGAATATATGAAACGAAATACTGTTCAGCATAGAATGTACGATAATTTTTTTTAAACGTATATTTCCCCTAATATCTTATAATTGGCTTTAGTTACGAGTTTCTATGTACCATTAATAAATAAATTAATGGTTCAATAAAAATAATATTAAATTATGCACACAAAATATAAGTACTTGCATGTTGGTTATATTTAATTTTTGTATCGATTGACCGCACTCTATTTTAGTCTCTTTTGGTGATATATTAGCACTCTCTAATCATATAATAACAATAAAGCTCATAATTACCTAATTTCATTTAACTAAAACAATTTATTATTAACACAAACAAGTAACATGAAATTTAATTAAAATTTTCTTGTTTATTAAATGAAATATAGGTGAATGGTGATGATAGCTGGCAATATGAAGAAATTACATTGGAACGAGGTAATTCTGGATTGGGCTTTTCCATTGCTGGTGGTACAGATAATCCACATATTGGTGCTGATACATCAATTTATATAACAAAACTTATACCCGGCGGTGCCGCATCTGCTGATGGACGTTTAAGTGTTAATGATTGTATTGTATCGGTAAGTTAATATATCCCAATAATATTGTTATGTCACTTCCATATTTAATTGTGATATACGAAAATGAAAAAAATAATAATATTATTTTAGGTTAATGATGTGTCTGTTGTGGATGTACCACATGCATCAGCTGTTGAAGCACTTAAAAAAGCTGGAAATGTTGTAAAATTAAATGTAAAGAGAAAACGTCCACCGTCGGGACCGAAACCACTTGAAATCGATTTGATAAAAGGTGGTAAGGGTTTGGGTTTCTCTATAGCCGGTGGTATTGGCAATCAGCATATTCCTGGCGATAATGGAATATATGTTACGAAAATAATGGATGGTGGTGCAGCAAATGTTGATGGTCGTCTTTCAATTGGCGATAAATTAATTGCTGTTAGAACTATAAATCATGTAAGACTTTTTTTTTAACATTTTATTTTCTGGTTCGTTGGCTTTTCATTCAAAACGTATGATTAATTAATATATTTTTTCCATGTCTTTTCTATTTTCACTGAAACTCAATAGGGTGAACGTAATTTAGAAAATGTGACACATGAAGAAGCTGTTGCAACACTTAAATCAATCACAGATAAGGTGACATTAGTGGTTGGCAAAACTAATATTGCTGTTACTAGTAATTCAACAGGTACGTTATATAAACTTTTTTGCGGAAAATGTGTTAAAAGAAAATCTGAAAACAAATATACGACATTATATGGTTTTTTTTTATACACATTTTAGGATTGGCTCATTCGAATTCACATTCAACAAGTGCCGTTAATAATATTGGTCAAAATGTCGTTGATTTTGGACGATCACCATCTCCAGCACAACCTGCATTATCATCACGATCACATTCGCCATTGGCTCGTAAATATACATCGTTTACTTATTTTTTTTTTTAAAAAACTTTCTAATTTATATAAACATATATTTCTGCTATTTTAGTTTTGGACAATTCGTCAAGATACGCATCATCTAATGTATTAGCAGCAGTACCACCAGGCACACCAAGAGCGGTCAGCACAGAAGATATTACAAGGTATGGTTGCATAATTTGTCCCCTATTCATTTATTACGATTTGTTCTTTGTTTACAAAATTGAATCAATGACTTTTTTGTAAAAACATCAAAAAAAATAACAGAACATTTTTTAGTTATGTTACAAATACTATATTTAACTTAATATGTCCATGAATTATAAGAAGTCACTAGTTGTTTATAGAACATGCTTTCTCTTTGAGTAGATTCATTATCTAGAATAAATATAAACACATAAAAGAAACCGATCAATAATATTCTGTTCACCTTTCATTCCCAATGACACGTCATAAAGAATCTGCATCATAAAAATATTGCCCAGAAACCAGATCCACTTCCTACCGGAATTCAAAAAGAAAGCCATAATTTCTTAATTTCCTTATTTCAACGACATAATACTTTTTTTTTTGCCCATTCTTTCGCAACCTATGAAGCAAGAGAAGAAACTGATGAAATAAAATAAAACGAACAATCGTAGTAACATACGACTATTGTTGCTTTAGTTATTGTAGGTAAACAGAAATAAAATCAAACCTCAATTATTTTATTATTTGTGTATTCTCCTCTTTTGTATATCGTTTGACTTTTATAACAACAATATTACTTCTTTTCTTTTCGTTATTTTATTTTTATTTTTTTTAATATCAATTTATTATTCAACACTCGTACCCATTTGTTTACCTATGGTATATCGGTATATCGGTGATCTCAGTCAGAATGCAAACCTAAATGTAAAAATTTATTCAAGACATTTTTTTTTTATTATTATTATTATTATTTTATTTTATTTTCTTTCTTTTCGATTTCCCTAAATAAAAATTTACTACGTGGTATATTCAATTGTTCAGTTGAAAAAATAGATATTACCGAAGACATAGATTTTATTGATTTGTTTAACAATTATATTTACGTTGGTTTTATATATGGTTTTATAAATATTTGGTTACATTATTTTGTTGTTGATTATATATTTGGTTCCTTCACATATTATTTACTTTGTTTAATCAATATTTTAACAAAAAAAAAAAAAACAAAACAAAAATACGGTAAAATTTAATGTGTAATAACGATTACAAAGGACGGTGTCAGACTAATTGGATATCTTTATTATGAGAGGTTATATAAAGTGTTTGAATGGAAAGTAAGATGATTCTTAGTTGACTTATAAAATCAAAATAATTACGAAAATATCGAAATAACTAAATTTATTCTGAGATTTCTGTTTCTGTATTTATTTTTGGATTCTTTAAAATGATTTACGTATTGAAAGTGAATAACCGAAATTTGGATGAAAAATCAATTTCGACACACCTTCCACTTATAAAAAAAAATACATTTAATTGATTTTGAATATTTTTCTATTTTTTTTTTTAATTTTATTCTCATCATTACAATGAATTATTGAGTAGTGTGTGCGATAAAGTTGAATGGATAAAATTTTGGAAGAGCTAACTAAAACTTTTACATTAAGCAAATTTGTGTTGTGACAATAATTTCATTATTACGATAAATTGTTGGGTCAAAAGTTTATTAAAGTTTTCATTCACATGAATCAATTAGTTCCTTTGCACATTAATTGGATGGTTTAATATTTTCCATTTGCTAATAACTGATGGTTTTGATTTTTTTTTATGCTTATCTTTAGAATAGATAATGTTCAGTTTATATTTATAAGAACATTGTATCCTCGAATGCTAGAAGATTAAGATAAAGAAAAAAAAATTGTGAAATACTTTTATGGCAAATCAAAAACCATCAGTTATTTTCACATAATATTCAATATTTAAAAGAACACAATAACTGAGGGTTTAATACATAAACACATATAGATTGAAAGCAAAGTTAGAAAAATAAATAAACTTTATTTATTTCTTGTCCGAATGACTCAAATGAAATTAAATATTTATTAAAATTATTGTATTTCTTTTCTTTAATCACAGAGAAACACGAACAATCACAATTCAAAAGGGTCCACAAGGACTTGGATTTAATATTGTGGGCGGTGAGGATGGCCAAGGTATATTCGTTTCTTTTATATTGGCCGGTGGACCAGCAGATGTAGGTGGAGAATTAAAGCGTGGCGATCAATTATTAAGTGTTAATGGTGTTAATTTAAAAAGTGCAACGCATGAAGAAGCTGCCCAAGCATTAAAGGTTACTTTTAACAAAAAAAACATAATTATATTTACATCTTGTTTTTATCTTATTTCTATTATTCTTTTATTTTTTTTTATTTTTTTCGAAAATATATTCAATTTGTGATTCACTTATAGAATTCTGGTGGTGTTGTGAATTTAGTCGCTCAATATCGACCTGAAGATTATAATCGATTTGAGGCACGTATCCATGAAATGAAACAACAAGCTGCCATAAATGCTGGTACCGGCACATTGCTACGAACATCACAAAAGCGTTCATTGTATGTACGAGCCTTATTCGATTATAGGTAAGACGTGCCATATTTATTGATACCTTTTTCTTTTTTTTTTATTTATCAATAATATTAAATTATTGAACCTAAAATGGAACCGTTTGTTCTGTTCTCTCTTACTGTTTAATAAAATAAAAATAATAATATATTTTAGCCCAAATCGTGACGATGGTTTACCATCACGTGGCTTACCATTTAAACATGGTGATGTTTTACATGTGACAAATGCTACGGATGATGAATGGTGGCAAGCGAGACGTGTTTTAGGTGATGGTGAAGAGGAAGGTATGGGTATTGTACCGTCAAAACGTCGTTGGGAACGAAAAATGCGTGCTCGTGATCGTAGCGTTAAATTTCAAGGTCATGCCGCCAATAATTTAGATAAAGTTAGTTGAAATTTTAATTGTAAAATATTTATTTTTAAATTATCCGATCTATGAGTAATAATTCTTTTTGTTTTTTTTTTTTTGTTCAAACATAGCAATCAACTCTTGATCGTAAAAAGAAGAATTTTACATTTTCACGAAAGTTTCCATTTATGAAGAGCAAAGATGATAAAAATGAAGATGGATCTGATCAAGAGCGTAAGCATTAATTTTTATATTTAGTCAAAAATAGAATAGCCGGAAATATACAGTCATTTTTCATTCTTAACTTATTTTTATGTTTTTATCGAAGCGAATTTTTATTGATTTTGATCGTTTTGTTTATCGTTTGAATTTTTTCATTATTTTTGTTTCTCTTTTTTGTTTCATATTATAATGTTATAGCAAATGGAATCGTTCATTCTGAAAATAATCACGACACAGAGCAACAACGTAAGTTTAACAAAATTTAAACACATTTTTTTATTTTTATTTTTTTTTTGTTTCTTTATCATTTTTAACTCTATATTTTTGTCTCCATATTTATCTTTTCTTCTTTTCTTCTTTTATTTTCTGTCATATTTTCATAATTTTTCGAACTTGCTAAATATTCAATTTTTAAGTAAAATAAAAAAAAAAAAAAAAATTAAAAATACTTGACCTTTTTTAAATAATGATGAGAAACCCGAAATATTCGAAAAAAAAACAATTTTTTTTACACATACATTATTTAAATTGCAGCCTTTATGCTTTGTTACACACAAGATGATGCTAGTGCTGAAGGAGGTATGTACTCGCAAAATAAATATTAATTAAAAATTATATACATGAAAAAGCTTTCAAATAACCTTTTTTCTATATGTGCTTCTTTGTATAAATATATTTAAAAAAAAAAAAAAAAAATTAAACGAAACAAAAGTAAACAAAACAGAAAATATAATAAAAAAAAAAAAAAAAACAGATACAAAATATGATTTAAAATAAAATCATGATTTTATTAAACCAAAAAAAAAAAAAAATTATGAATAGGTAATTAATAATTGCGTAGCGATTGATTTATGCGGATGTTGAAAATTATTTCTTTTTTCGCCTGTTTTTTTTTTGTTATTTTTTTAATTCTTGTTTTTTTTTTGGGTTTGTTTTCATTCATACAAAATCCCGAAAATTATTATATCGAAAAGGAAAAAATTTACAACATCTGGTTAAATTAAATACACGTTGTAATATTTTATAATAATAATTTATTTAGGCAAAACAATTATTTGGTGTAATAATTAAATATTTAATTTTATTAACATATTTTCGATCATAATTAATTTAATATGAAGAGGCTTTCCTTAACATACATTTTACTTTTTTAATTTTTTTTATTTTAATTCTAACTCTTTCTGAAGAAAACTAAAACTGAACTAAAACTAAAACTAAAACTTATTTATTGTACTTGAAACATATACTGATTTCATAATTTTCGTTCACTTTAATTTATTTACCATTTTATTTACATTTATTATTTCAATTTGTTTTCGTTTTCTTTCTTTCTTTCTTTCGTTTTTTCTTTTTTTTTTAATAGCCAACAAATTTCTTACATTATTTGTAAAAAAAATTATTATTATTGTTTTTATGTAGTTGATGATTACTAATTTTTATTAATTTTATTTGTTTTTCTTTTTAAATTTTTTAAAAAAAAATTAATCCTAGCATATCTCATTCAGGATCGCATTTGTGTGAACGCAAATTGTCACATAATTTTTTTAAATTTTAAAATTCATTTTCTGTTCGATTCGATTATTTAGATTGGTTCTAGATTTCAACATTACACAATTTTTTGAATTAGAATTTGATGAGTAGAAAAACCAATTTAAATATACGATAAAAAAAAACAAAGAAAAAAAACTTTGATTTTTTATCGAAAAATGGAAAATTTGAGATTTTAATGCATTCAAACAATATTGCGATGCTCACTAAAAATATTATTTTTATTTTAAATTGAAATATTTTCCAACTTTTCACCCTTTTCACCAATGTTTTTCTATTCGTTTCTATTTGCTGTTTTTTTTATCAGGCATTTTTGGATATGTAGAAAATAATTAGTTTGAGGAAGTATTAAACAGTTCATGGAATTTGTTTAATTCTCATACATATCATTTTTAAAACTATTTAAGGATTGTGTTTTATGAAATATTTTTTTGTGATTTCATAAATGAAACAAATTAAAATCTGTAAACAAAGTACAGATTGCAGTTGTTCATTATTTTAATTTCTATAGCCCTAGTATGGTTAAGACTGAGTGAAGTAAAAACTTATTGAAGACGTATGAAAATTTTTTGGCGGTGAAATGAAATTTGCATAATTTCAATGGTGCCAGTACGTAATGCATAAACAATGAAATGGATGACGAAAATTTCTTCGCTTCACTTCAATGCCAATGCCATTTGCATTCTTCTAACACTTCAAAATGTACGCAGGGAACGTACAAGAATTAGAAATATTTAATTAAAACAAGTGCAAACGTTTTTGAATATTGATACTGAAATAATTTTTTAAATAATTTAAAACTTTCTGAACAAAATTAATTGATTGATATGTTTTTTTTTTTGTTATCTTAAATCTTCGTGTTTTTATGTTCACAGAAAATGTTGATAATATATTTTTGGTAAAAATATCAAAATTTAGTCATATGTACAAAATTTGCCTCGTAGTTACAAGTTTTTTGAACGATAATCATATCTTCGTAGAATTATTTTACGGCGTATTTCATAAGTGACATTTTCACCATATTTTGACTGTTCGCATCACACAGTCGTAACATACTAGGCTACAGTGCTATTAAATTTTTCAGATAATTTTAATATCACACTGTTAGTGATAAATAGTCCAGAGAATTTATAACAAATTCCTAAATAGCGGACTAATTTTTCTAAATGAACTTGAATGGAATATTTGAATTACAATAAATACTCTTTAAAAGAAACATTTCTATTGGCAGCAAACAAAGAATATGTTCGCTAATAGAGATTTTTCTTTTTCTTTATTTTGAAGCAACCATACTTTCTATAAAAAGCACATTCAATAGAAACCAAATCTCTTCTTCTTTATATGGGTTTTATTGTTTATGCTGATACATAAAACTGTAGATAGAAACTATAAATATATAAATAAAAAAAATCAAAATAATTATATATTAATATTTTTTAAATAATTCAAGTTTTTATAGTTTCTTTAAATAACGAAATAGAACTTCATTTGTGGATATATTATTGCAGAAATAAAATTCAAATGAATCGGAAATGATTAGCAATTAGTTGTATCGTATTCGGAAATGAATTACAGATTACAGATACCGATAAAATTAACTACAAAAATTAATCTAAAGTCTTTTTCTAAATTAATAAATTGGTAATTTAAAGTGGCATTTTAATAATATTTGAATTATTCAAAGAGACTTTCTGAAAAAGTTCATATATTTTCTGATTATTATCACTTATCAAAAAATGGCTTATTACAACCAACAATTTATATGACAAAATGAATTTCTATGAAAAAAACAAAAATAATAATAATAATAATAATGAATTTAGTAACATTTTTTTTTTTTTATATTCCCCGAAATCCGTTCACATTAAAAAAATCAAATATTACCCACATTTTGTTTGTTTGTTGTTGTTGTTGTTATTATGGTTATATTCCCCCGCCCCTCACATAATTTTTTGTAATAAAAATTAAAAAAAAAAAAAAATATAATAGTTACTTAAATATTAAATTTTACATTTATTTATGAAAAATTAAAACCAAAAAAAAAAAAAAAAAAACAGTTTTAAGTTTTATTGTTGATTGTTAATAATTTTGACAAAGGCGAGATTATCTACAGAGTGGAGTTACCCGATATGGAGCAGATAACACTAATCTACCTGGAGAATAATGATGCTGACTATCGTAAGTCAAGCAAATAACAAATGCCTGAATCTGAATCAAAAACCAATTTTATAAAATAAAAATGAAATGAATCACAAAATACAAAATAATCAAAAAGCAAACAGTACAGAGAAGTTGACTTAGTAGAGTTTTTCTTTTCTTTTTCTTTTTCATTTTTTTTTTCTTTTTTGTTCTTTTTAATGACATGATTTTATTTTTCTTTGATTTCCTAGAAAAAATTAAATTTTTTTTTTTTTTTTTTTTTAAGAATTTATCTAATCAAGTAAAAAATATTTTATCAAATTTACACAAAACACGAATAAATAGAAAATTAAATTCCAACAAAAGCAAAAAAAAAAAAAAGTATAATTTTCAATTCCGAAAATGATAATTTTTTTTTAAAATTAAATTTCAATACCTTATAATATGGAAAAACAACACGCAACACCAAAAAAATAAATATAATATTTATTTGATTTATTTAACATTATTTTTCTGATAGTGAAAATGAATGAGATTTAATTTTCTTTTTTCTTTTATTTTATTTTCTTTATTTATTTTAATTAAATTAATAAATTAGTCTTGGCTTGTGTTTTGGAAAGTCCTTGTCAAGCTTTGTTAGAATTAGTTTTTTCTTTTTTATTTTCTTATTTTAATATTTTCTTTTCTTTTTTTTTGTTTATTTATAAATATCAATCATCATTATACCTACATACCATTTTTCAATTGTAATATCAATCAAAGGAAAATATTTTATTTCAGTATTAAATTTTACAAAAAAAAAACAAAAAACAATCATTATTATAACCGGGTGAAAAGTCTAATCAAAGCGAGCTATTAAAGTTATTGCAATTCATAATTGTTTGGGTGAGTCGTTTGATTTTAACATAATAATTAATTCGATCACGAAGGCCTCCGTCGTGTCTTTGACACCAGACCGACCCATTGATACAAGAAGAGAATTGATTGTGTCTTTCTCAATATTTTGAAATATACTATTGTTTCTAGGTAGTATAATATAGTATAGATTTCAAAATACATATTGAGAAAAGAACGATCAATTCTCTCCCTGTACCAATAGGTTCGGCTAGAAATGATCCGGCTGGCATTAAAGTCATAAGAATGAATTTCTGTCTTAAGTTATGGAATGGTTATTTCAGATCTAAATCGAACTTACTCACATTCATATTTGTCGCACAAATTGGTTCAGATTCCAGAAATTGGGAGAAATAAAAAAGTAGAATTCAATTGAATCAAATTGTTTGATTCCGAAATTTAATTCTGAAATTCAAGCATTAACACTCTACCGTCTAGTTTTATTAACATCTCGATGCTAGACGATTTCTATCTATTTTATGCAATCAGTTAAACTTTATCAACATTAAAGTCTATATTAAATAAATTTTTCTTTTCGATTGTGTGAATATTTTATTAGACATAACAAAAAAAAATCCTATGAAATACAAGTGAACAATTATATCTTCCAGATTAGTAACATTGAATGACTCATCATTTCGGTTTCTTATATTTTTTTTTCTACCTTTCGAAAATAAGAAACTTTTCGAATAAACTCAATTTGACGGAAAAATTGATTTGGTGCAAGTTTGTGAAGAATAAGATTATATTTTTGTTTGTATTACTTACATTTCGTTACAAATTATTGTAAACTGAAATATGAAAAAATAAAAACAATAAACAAATACTATTTAAGATAATTTTCAACTGAAATAAAATATATCATTATTCAATATTACCGATTAACCAAAATAAATTTTAATTGCGAAACTGGAGATGTTTAGGAAAGCTTCAAGAGATAAAGTGGAAAAATAATAAAAATATAAGATATTATTGAAAAGTATCCATTAAAAAATTAAAAAATTCTTCTGGATTTGAATTAACTGCAGTGTCAGTTCATCAAAATATGTCAAATGAAAATTTCAAATTAATAATATCAATTTTCTAAATTATTCTTGTATATATAACCACAACCACGCCGTTTATGTTTCGTGTTTGAATTGTTTTGTTATATTATTATTAGAAACCTATCCATCTATTTTATTAAATATCCACGCAAACATTGGATATTTTTGTTAAATATATTTGTGCTTCCAAGTTTAATTTTAATTTAATTTTTATTTTTGTAACATATTATGATGATAAATGTTCAAAGAAATGATCCAGCATTTTTTTTTTGTATTTATTTTTTCAAATCGCTCTTTTTAAAATAAAGAAAAGTGTCTGATCTCAAATGAAATTTCCGATGGGTTTACCCAAATACCTACACCTACTGATAATTAATAATTAAAAAAGGAAAACAAAACAACAACAAAAAAAAATGGTTTATTCAACTAAAGACACAATTTTTTCTCAGCCATAACACTCACATAAAGAAAAAAAAAAGAAAACAACAACAAATTAACACACGTTTTATTATTATATAATTTTAAGGTGCCATGAATTATCCCCCACCGCATTAACCCCCACTTTTGCAATAACTTCTAAACGGAGAGTCCTACAGAAAAGTAATCAAATACCGACCCCAACTTATTTTTGGATACGAATCCAATGGTACCATATTTACCCCCCCTCCAACACCCCCACAATATTTTTTAGTGTGATTTTTTATAGAAGAAGAAAGTCACACTAGAGGTAGGTCAAAAAAGAGTTCTAGCGGGGGAATTGGGATACCATTGGATGCGTCTCCAAAAATAAGTTGAGGCCGGTCATGGAAAATTTTCTGTAGGATCCTCCGTTTAGAAGTTATTACAAAAGTAGGGGGCAAATGCGGTGGGGGATAATTCCGGACACTAATTTTAATTTTTTTTCTTCTCATTTTGATTATTTTAAATTGTTGTTTAAACGTGCATATATTAGTTCAGTTTGTGTGTGTGTGCTTTATTTTATCGTTATAACAATGAAGAAATATTGAGTTGTTTTTTTTTTTTGTTTATTTTCCATAGTTTTTCCCATAAAGAAAACTTGTTTAACATGCTTTTACTTCTTCTTGTGCGCAAATAAATTATTTATTGTTCTTTGTTATTTAAATATTGTTGTTGATTGTTAAAAGCTCTTTTTTATGGTTGTGTTTACCTACTTCTAGAGTCATGGTCAATGTTTTAATTTTTAAGTACAATTAACATAAACAATATTCTTTATTTTATTTTTATAATATTCTAGGTGTTTCATCTGTTTTATGCAATTTTTTTTTAATTTTTTTTTTTAAATAAATATAAATGATTTTCGTTCCGTTTTGTTACTTTTATAAATTAATTTCAATGTATTCACAGTTTTTTTTTTTTTTTATTAGTGATATTCACAACAATAGTTTAATTTAGAGGAAAACTTCTATGCTAATTATCGGTCTATAAAGTAATTTACACTGCACTGCGATTGTGGCAGTTATAACTTATAATTAAATCTTATTCCCCAAATTATCTCAATTATCAGAAATAAGCAGCTTCAAATTTTTTTTAATATCCAATTTCAATCGACTTCTTGTTAATAAAACATCGTCAAATTTGGTTAGGCAATAAATGGAACAAAGTTTTTTTTTTTGTGGAAACTGATGTTAATCCATATCTGGTTTGAAAATATGAATCGTTAGATTCTTAATTGACTTGAGCAAATCGTTTCTAAGTAAAATCTTCAAAACTTTTTAATATTTATTATTCGCTTAAAACAATTGCAAGTTTTCGATAATTAAACTATTGTTTATTATTTTTGATTAGTAAGAATTTATATTATTAATAAACAGCAAGATGCAATAAAGGATTATTTAATTTTTATTAATTTATTTCTGGATATTTCTATTTTTTTTTTCGATTTTACAGCATCTGAAGAAAATGTTTTATCTTATGAAGCAGTTCAGCGCCTTTCAATTAATTACACAAGGCCTGTTATTATTTTGGGGCCATTAAAAGATCGTATTAATGATGATTTAATATCGGAATATCCTGACAAATTTGGATCGTGTGTACCACGTAAGTTTATTTTTGAGACTATATTTTTATTTTATTTTTTTTTTTTTGTACAAGTTAGACAATACATCATAAATACTATTATTGTTTCATTTCATTTTAGATACAACACGACCGAAACGCGATTATGAGGTTGATGGACGTGATTATCATTTTGTTGCATCACGTGAACAAATGGAACGCGACATACAAAATCACTTATTCATTGAAGCTGGTCAATACAATGACAATCTATATGGAACATCTGTTGCTAGTGTTAAGGAAGTGGCAGAAAAGGTTTGCATTAATACTATAAAAGAAAAAAAAAATAATTAAACGAATTTATTCAATTTATTTTTGTTTCAGGGAAAACATTGTATTTTAGATGTGTCTGGTAATGCAATTAAACGCCTTCAAGTTGCTCAATTATATCCAATTGCAATATTTATTAAACCCAAATCAGTTGATTCAATTATGTAAGTATAGCTTTTGGAATCGTTCGTATTAAATTATGATCGAAATTTAATGAAATTTACAGGGAAATGAATCGACGAATGACCGAAGAACAAGCGAAGAAAACCTTTGAGCGAGCTCTCAAAATGGAACAGGAATTTGGAGAATACTTTACAGGTAAAAAATAATTGATTTTTTTTTTGTGAACAATTTGTGAGAAAAAGTGATACGTTTTAATTTCTCTACAACATATTTTAATATTTTTTGTATTTAGTTGTATTCGAAATTATATTCTGTTTCAATTCAAAAACTTATATTTTATTGTATTAAAAAAAAATCTATATTCAATAGCTGTTGTTCAAGAAGACACAATCGAAGAATTGTACACCAAAGCAAAGAATGTTATTTGGGCTCAATCGGGACCATCAATTTGGGTACCATCGAAAGAGAGTCTATGACCAACGGCTGCAACGACTTGGACATTGCCACCAAGAGTACGAGCCAGACCAGTTTCCAGATCTGGTATAATTCACTAAATTTACAAAAAAAAAAAAAAACAAAAACAAAAAAGTTGAAAAAAAAAACAGGAATAAAAAAAAACATTTTTTTAATTAAAATAATTTTTAATTAGATAATTAGAAAAATGAAAAAAAAATAAAAAAAAAACAGTAAATAAAATTAAAAAGCAAAATCCGATCGAACCTAATTTTTCTTTCTCTATTTATAAAATAAATCTATATAATTATACGAACAAAAATTACATGTTTACGTGTTGTTGATAATATCAAATATTTTTATTATAATTTTTTTTTTTTTGTTTTAAATATTGTTAAAACGAATTTACCGTATTTTACACGATAAAAGTATTTTTTTTTTCGAAATATTGTTTTCTCAAGTGTTTAAAAAATTACGAAACAAAACAATTAATTATAAGAAATATTCAGATAAAAAATGAATCCCGAAATAGAGCCACCCATGACTAATATACAAAAAAAGAAAAGAAGAAAAAAAGTAATGATTAGCTAGATTGTACAAATGATAACCGAATACGAACTAAATATAAGAACAGTTGAATTAACATATGAATGATTAAGAATTTCAGAAAAGAATAGTCGCGGTCATATCGCATATCGCATATCGGATATGTCAAAAGAAAAAAAAAACAAAACAAAAAAATGTCATTAACGATAACAAAAATCTAATTAAAATCCATCAGATTTTGTGTTCGTCAAACGTTACACAAATTCCCATTCAATTACATCATAAATTTTCTATTGTACTGGTTTGTATTCAGTTATTGGTTGACAACCAAGCAATCTAACAAATTGTTCCATAGTTTATAAGTTTGAATCACCACCAAACACAACACAATATCATTTTAGTAGACGCGAAAAAACACTTGAGAACAACCCATCTTTTTATGTTTTAATTTTTTTTTTCTTTTAAATTATTTTAAACTGACTGTAATTAATTTTAATAAAACTAGAAAATATCAAACGACTATCTTAAATTTAATGTTATAATTATATACTGTTACACAAACAAAAAAAGAAGAAGAATAATAATATTTTAGAAAATTAAAATCAAATAAGTATTTAAAAACCAGAAAACAATCCAACTTATTAAAAAAAAATAAAAAAAATAAATAAAAAATGAATAACAGGAAAAAATATAAGTTTATTAAATATTTTTTGTCTTGTCTTTAGTGCATTAGATTTTTTTTTTTTTTGAACCTGACCTAAAAACCAATTATTTATGATTATTTTTAAATATTATTTTAATTATTTAGTAAAAGTATTTCCTTTTTTTCTTTTTTTTTCTTATTATCTAACCATTTATTTTTATTATTGGTTATTGTTTTAGTTTTGTTTAGTGATAAAGAGTCAAATAATTTTATTTTGTTGAGTGCAGCTTAGAATTTACAATTAAATTTATAGCTTTGACAATTGGTTTTGAAATGAATATTTATTATTTATAGTTTTCGAACTATTCCAACAACATTAAAATCGGTAACATATACCAAACCGTATTATACACTTTCTAGAAGTTCAACATTTTCTCTAAAACTATATGTCATTTAAAATGGAATAATTATCAAAATTTATACTAAACGAATTTGTATTTTATTTTCATTCATTAAATTTCATCTTTATGCTGAAAAGTTTTTAAATGCAAATAATATAAATTATTTCAAATTTATTGATAATGTAAGCCATTTCGAGGTGTTCGAAATGAAAAACAAATGGAAATATGTTTCCCTAATAGAAATTTGTATGATTTGTTGTTAAATTTTTGAGAAGTTAGATTATTTATAAATTCAGATGTGTTTATAATAAAAATGAAAAAGTTTTATTGAAATATTCGCTATTAGAAAATATGTATGAGAATCTTGAAACAAGTGTCGTAGCTAGCAGCTACTTTTTGGCTGGGTTAAAGCCCAGTAGAACCGAAAAAAAAATTTGCGAAACCAATACTTGATTTTTTTCAAAAATGAACTAAAAAACCGTTTTGAAAAGTCGAAAAGTTATAACACAAGTAAAGCGCAAAAAAAGTTGCGCTGATGTATGTAAATCGTATTTTGGGATTGTTGACTGGGCTCAAAGATTTTTTTTTTTAGCTGGGCCCAGCCTAGCCACTCCTTGGCTACGACACTGCCTGAACGACAATTTACCTTTAATTATATCTCCATAATTTAAATTTTGATCGCATAAAATAATTCATTCACTCGTTGATTTTTTTTATTAAATTTATCTTATGTTTTGAGAACACCCCCGCCCCTTTTCCGATTCTAGAAAACTTAATAGTAATGAATTCGATTCATTCGTCTTCCTTAGTTTATCCATTCATTTTGAAACAGAAATTATACAAATTCTTATGCGAACATTTTATGACAAAAAAATTGTTTTAATTTTAATATAATTTTAAAATAAAATCGTCAAAAATATCAATTAAAAAAAAAAAATAATAAAACGATTTTTCTTTTTTAGCTTTTTTTTAGTGCCATTTATTTTTTAAATATTTTTTTTCTCGTCTTTTCACAAAATTTACGGCAAAATATTTGTGTTTTAAAAATGGCCATCAATAAAAAGAGACAAAAAAAAAATTTGACCAAATTGTTTTTGCTAAAAATGTAATTAATTCTTCAAATTCAGAATATTTGTGTTTAAAAATAAAAGATTTGAATGTATTTTTGTTTTTATTTTATTTGTAATGATTATTTTTAAGTGTATCTAACTTCTCTGTAGATTATTATTGGATTTTTCCACTATTTACTAAAATAATTATAACATAAATTGAAACCGCCAAAAAAAAAAAAAATTAAATAAAATAATAATTAAAAAAAATAATAAAAAAATATAAGGTAAAATAACTAAACTATCACATTTTTTAAGTGTAATTTAAATTATCGATTTTGACAGCGGAATAAAACACAAATAGAAAATATAGCATCCGTTTAACAAATAATATATATATAAAATAAAATGAATAATAAATATTATTAAAACTAATAAACGATGAGAGAAATGTTGGGAAAATGTAGCAACTGCAATTTATAAAGGAAGTACTAAATGAAATGATTTTTTTTTTTTTTTTTGTTATGCACAATCCATGATTTTGCGTTTATTGTGTTCCAATAATAATTCACAATTCCAAATTCACAAAGTCACCAATTTAAAGGTAGTCATAAACCTAGTCATAAGCAACGCAGTCACTTTGATCAGTATTCTTGTCGGATTGTCATCTAGAAATCATATCTTTATCCAAACAATAGATGATTTTCACATAATTTTTCTTTTTTTTTTAGTCAAAGTTGAATCTCTCTCCTGGAAAATAATCATATTTTGATAGCGAAAAAAAAAGAACTAATACTAAAACTATGCCACTTAACGCGTTGTGGCACATCGAATTCACTTATGTTTTGATTCATGTATTATTATCGATGAAAAGCTATTTGAAAATTGACGATTTTGTGAAAATGAATTTGTAATAAATATACACAACCGTCACAGAATGTGAAATCGAGCGCTTTCTACTCTTCTTTATAACAAATATATTATATATAGATTATATAAACCGAAATGTTATTAACATTAAATTACAATTCGTATTCTATTCGCGATTAGTAATTAAAATAGAACAAGAACTATAAAACTTCACTTGTATTTAAGTAACTTAATAAAATTAAAAAAAAAATGAAAAAAAAATACATAAAATTTAAATAAAACAATTTGTTAGTTTAATAATAATAATAAATAAAAAAACAAAATAAAAATCTTTTTGAAACCATAAAAAAAAAAAATGTTAAAGTTTATATTATATAAAAAAATAAAAATAAAAATAAAAAAATAATATATTTAATATTATGTAAAGCAGAAATATAATTATTATAGCTTAGTATAAATTAAATTGAAAAAGAAAAGAAAATAAATGAATTCAATATTAAATTATAATATTTAGTCTAAAAAAAAAAAAAAATCTTAAAAACAAAAAAAATCTAATCTAATTTATATAAAACTTACCTTCAATCTAAACTCTATGCTATTTCATTAATAGATAGGTGATTGATTTAATAAGATTACTATTGCGTAATTTCTAAAAGAAAAAAAAATAATAAAGAATATAATTTATATTTGGGTCATTTTAGTGCAAGATGTGTGTGTGTTATTTTCCTGTTTTTGAAAATTTGATATTCAAACATTTCTTACATTGGATTCTTTTATAATTTACCTACCTAGTTAGTTCTTTCCTTTAGTCATTGACACAACTAACTAGCTATTCAATGTAAATGAATAGTTTGACTTATCTTTCAATATATAATATTTTACTATAATCATCAATAGTAATGAAATATCTAATTTACTGCTAAAAATAAATTTAACAGAGACATTTTTAGCATGTATGTATATGTAACACTGGATCTCGCCAGGGAATATACTTTACGTCTTATGTTTAGAATGTACATTCGAAAATTCATGTAAATTATAAATATAACCATCGATCAGGTTCGATTGAGTTTGTTTTTTCTGGTTAAATAGTTCATAAATGTAATTCTTTAAATTAAACCATTTCAAGCGAAATTTCGTACGTGAAAATATAATTCTTCTTCTGCAAAATCTACTTAAATAGATAATTAAACAAAAAAAAAAACAACACATTTTTCAAATTCAGAATTTATTTTTAAAATAGAAAAGAAATTCCAAGCAACACAACAACAATGAACTTAGAAAAGAAAAAAATTACCAAGTTTTGATATTCTTGTAAATGGTAATTTTCTGTTGCATGAAATTTATACGGACCTCTTTCTCAATTCATTCAACCTTCACTTCATAGACATTGCTAAAACGTATAAAACAAATAAATTCAAGTAGCTCTTTCATCCAAGTTTACGAATCTCCTCGCACTAGAGTAAAAAAAAAATTCACTTGAAATTTAGGAATTTAAAACTTCTGTCAATTAGTAAATAAATTCCTTATTGTTTGTCACTTAATTTTAATTCTTATTGAAATAATTAATATAATTATTTGTAACCCCCCCCCCCAAAAGAAGGAAACTCCAACAACTAAAAGTTTAATTGAAAATATTGTCGATGTTTTTTGTGTGCACCACACCCGTATGTGAAAAACAAAAATGTCAAACTAAATAAATTATGAGAATTTAAAAACCAATAAAAAAAATCTTAATTATCAAATACTTATAATTATTAATTTGGGAATGCGTGAAAAATTTACCTAATAATTATATTTTGTTTGATTAATTATTTATAAAAAAAAATATATATATAATATAATAAGAAATACATATTTTTCACAACTGAATGAGAAAAAAAGCATATGATTAAAATACAAAGAATAAAGAATGCATTAAATTGATTGTTGTTAATTATTATAAAATTATTATTATTATTATTGTATTATTATAAAAAAATTAAAAAAAAATTGAAAGTTATATTAATAAAATACAAAGAAAAAATCCACAAGAACTATTGTTTCCTTGTTTCGTACTTCATTTTTGAGAAATTCGGCCGAATTTTGAAAAAAAAACAAATATTGGTTTGGCAATTTTTTTGTTGTTTGATCACTTGGAAATTGGGGAAAATTTGCACGCTTTGTTTTTTATTTGCGGTATTGCCCCTTATTTTTTTTCTTCTGGATCTTAGGATTGCCCGGACAGATTTTGATGGTCGATATACTAAAAGACGCAGAATTTTCTTTTGACAAAAATATATTTACTGACGTTTTGCTTAATTTGGTTTTTTTTTTGTCTTGGGATCCAATTTTTTTTTCGGCGGTATTGCTTCTTTTTTTTTCTTTCAAAAA
>JAABKK020019461.1:0-19073 GCA_011634745.2 Catotricha subobsoleta | reverse complement strand
AAACAATTTTCCGCATCTAATAACAACAATTTGTTTTCCTCAAAATACTAGGCGTAAACCAAGGTTACGTACTTTTTGTGCGTACTTTCGTAGTTTTCGAAAAGTTCATATGAAAAAAAGTACAAAAGTACGACCTTCGTTGTTTCGTACTTTCTTTTATATGAACTTTTCAAAATCTACGAAAGTACGCACAAAAAGTACACAACCTTGGTTTACCCCTATTATCTTCATAATTACATTGAGCTGGTTATGAATGAAAGTTTATTTATAGAATTATATAGATATTTGATACAAAGATTTGATGATAAAAATATTGAAAAACGATTATTTTTGGACTAATTTAAAAACTTTTTTTTTTCGATATACTTTTAGCCTTTATAGGAAATCCAAAAGGATTTAATTGTTTTTTTTTTCACTTCTAGTCCGTTAGAAATTTTTGAATAACATCAATATGCGAAATATATAGATGATGATATAGATCGATGTTATTTGTGCGTACATGCGATAATTATCTCTGTTTATTATTATAAAATAAACCAAATATTTAAGAAAATAGTCCACAGACAAACATAGCAATATTAATTATTTGATTTTTTTACTTAACAGCCATCACAAATCCAAAAGTTCCACCAGGCACAAGTGACTCAATCAAACGATTCAACTTTGATTATTCATATTGGTCACATGATGTAAGTTGTATGAATTTCAGTTCAATTAATGATAATTTTAAAAACATTCTATTTAATTTTTATTTTTCAGCCAAAAGATTATGAATTTTCCACACAAGCCATGGTTTATACAGATATTGGTGAAGAAATGCTTCAACATTCATTTGATGGTAATGTAAAAAAAAAAATATAATATATTTTTTATTTTTTAATATTTCTATTTTTTATTGATAACAGAAGGGGTGTGCATAGATTAAGTTTTAAATTGAAAATACTGTAATGTTCGTATTTCATTTATGTATTTTAATGGTGGCATGTTGTTATTACAATACATGGGCAAGGGAATGTATAGAACATTACCGATCCATAAAATGTATGACACTACCACAATATGCACACTGCATTCTATAATTTTTAGATTATAATTGTCGTACTGTTGCTTCTACCACAATAAACCACAAAATGAAAAATTAAAAAGACATTAAATTTTTTAAACTGAATATTTTAGGCTACAATGTTTGTATATTTGCATACGGTCAAACCGGTGCTGGAAAATCATACACGATGATGGGTAAACAAGAAACTGAAGGTCAAGAGGGTATCATTCCAATGTTATGCAAAGATTTATTTCGGCGCATTCGTGAAACATCCACTGGTGATTTACAATACACGGTATTTAGTGAATTTTATAATAAATTTTCAAAAATCATTTAAATATCTAAATATTCTTACATTTTTGTTATAGGTGGAAGTTTCATATATGGAAATCTATTGTGAACGTGTGCGTGATCTATTGAATCCAAAAAATAAGGGCAACTTGAAAGTACGTGAGCATCCATTGTTAGGGCCATACGTTGAAGATTTGTCTAAATTGGCTGTTACATCGTATGAAGATATCCATGATTTAATTGATGAAGGCAATAAAGCACGTACAGTTGCAGCAACCAATATGAATGAGACCAGTTCTCGGTCACATGCAGTTTTCACCATATTTTTTACACAACAGCGACATGATCTGTTGACTGATTTAATCACAGAAAAGGTATGTCCAATATTAATAAATTGCTTTCATATTGCGAAAATTTGATGGTAAAACAAATAATAAAAAAAAAACATTATTTTCTAGGTATCGAAAATTAGTTTGGTCGATTTAGCTGGATCAGAACGTGCCGATTCCACTGGTGCTAAAGGTACACGTTTAAAAGAAGGTGCTAACATCAATAAAAGTTTAACGACGCTTGGCAAAGTAATATCCGCTTTAGCCGAAATTGTAAGTATTATTTTTCGTTTTATGTTTAACATTTATTTATTATTTTTTTTCATTTTATTCAATTTATTATTTTAATTTTTCTTTCTATTTTGATCATATTTATCATTTATTCTATGTAGATTATAAGTGAATTCAATTTTACTAAAAAAATTAAAAACAAACATAATAATTATCAATGATTCATTCATTAATTTATTTGCTTGACATTCATATGCTTGCCAACAAACCAATAAATATTTAAAAAAAAAAAACCAAAACAAACAATTACTAAAATATAATTTGGATCATCATTTTCTTCGTCCATTATTCAAATACCATTTAATAGTCTGTAAGTATATAATTTTTATTATTTTTATTAAAGAAATATTTTTAACTTTTTCTATTATTGCATGTGTTTTTGTATTTTTATGTTGCCAAAAATTAATTTAATAAAATATGCTTTTGGTTATAAAATATAATAATCTGCCGCAAATTTTTTTTTCTTGAGACAATCATCGGATGTTATTTCAATTTTTCTTTTTTCGTTATTGGATTGTTACATTTTTATAGATTTGTTTTATAATTGTTTTTTTTATTTGTTAATTTTAAGCGGTGTACATATATTACGTAACACTCTAACGGGGGATGGGGTAGGTATGAAAATGTTTTAATTAGAATTAGGGGTGATGGAAGGGGATTAAAAAATGGTTAAAATTGCTTTACGTAAATATATGAATTACAACTTATGCGAAATATCGAAAATAATTTGATTATTTTTCAGTCTATTAGCACATTTTAAAGTAATAAATTAAACACGGCTTAAAGATAATTAATAAAAATTTAAATTACTTTCTGAAAGTTTTTGTAACATGATCGAAAAATGATGATCGTGGTAGGAAATAACGTTTCTTTGGTTTATTATAAGCATATGTTCACTAAAACTACGAAGAGTGAGCAAGCAGATATTATTGAGGTCATGTATGGCTTAATAACGTCGTATTTCTTTCTATATTGTTAACATAGTACGACAGTACAGTACAGTAAAGTATAACCCTTGCTAGCGTCTCTGACACTGTTAGCCTCTCTGACACACAGAGATTTTCATCATAACTTTTTATAATGGAAACCGACTAGCTTGTAGTTAAAATATAGAGTTATGGGTTGTTCATTATTATGTTATTCGTCCGTCTAATAGAAAAAGTTTTGTTGTCTCTTACTTTTTTCTTACTTTTTTCCAATTTGTTTTCTTATGTACTTAAGCATGTTTAAAAAAAATTCTTTGCATTATTAATTATAATTAATCAAAATTCTATACACATTTAATTAGGCATCTAAAAATAAGAAATCGAAAAAAGCCGATTTTATTCCATACCGCGATTCAGTATTGACATGGTTATTGCGCGAAAATTTGGGTGGAAATTCGAAAACTGCAATGATTGCAGCTATTTCACCAGCTGATATAAACTACGATGAAACGCTAAGCACACTACGGTAAATTGATTTAGAAAACAAAAATTAATCATAATGAAAATCTGTAATACAACATTTATTGTCTACAGATATGCTGATCGTGCTAAACAAATTGTTTGCAAAGCTATTGTCAATGAAGATGCCAATGCCAAACTTATACGTGAACTTAAAGAAGAAATTCAAAAATTACGTGAACTATTGCGTGCAGAAGGCATTGAAGTGCAAGAAGGTGAGTTTAAAATTAATATTTATTACTTTACCTTTGTATTCATATTTTTTGTTGATATTTTGTATTTTCAACTGTAAAATTTCCTGAAACAAAAAAAAGAAATTGTGCGATAGAAAAACTATGTTCAAGAAATCAAAAACCCTCCTTTTTTTATAAAATCATTTCCTTTTAATGCGCCCGCTGCCGTCTCCTTATCAAAAACAAAACACCACTCACCATACATATACCAATATACGATTGGATTTTGTATTATGTTGAGTGCGTGTATATACATTTTATAATATATTAGAACATAAGTAAAATTAATTTTCATGTAGGACCGGATGGTAAAGTGGTTTGTGAAAAACGGGATCCGAATAGTAAGTAGATTGTATTCGGCTGCTACATTTTCTATTCTTTATTTATCTATTTTTATTTTTTATTTTATATATATTTTAATATATTATCTACATTATTGTAAAAGAATCTCGCAACATATCATGTAATATTATTTTGTTTTTATATATTGCATTTTGTATACCAAAAAAAAAAGAAAAAGAAGTAATCCTCTCTATCTCTCTCTGTCTTTTTATATATATTTAATATAAAGTCAATGTATATAATATATATAAAATTTGCTACCAATACCAATCATATAAGTATAACTAAACCAACCATCGTAACCACTTAATATTCCATTCTTTGATTTTCAGTTTAAATCATATATTTTATTATTTGGTTTTAGTTAATATTAGATTCGTATTATGTTTTTCATTATCCTTATATATTTCATACAAAGAGAGCTAGATTAAAATGAAACCTCTTAAATAAGGAATATGATTGGGTTTGACAAAATATCAGGTTTCTGTAGTATTTCTTTTATTTAATTGAAATTTAATCGATGAACTTGCCAGGCCGTTTCTCAATTCATAATTATTTACTAAATTGTGGCTTAAATTAATTTTGCTACCTACAGAGACAAAGCTATTTTTGGCTTGAACGGTAATCGATTCCTGGTACCATATCTTGATACATACGCATTACAATAGTTTTTTTTTTTTTGGATACCTAGTGGCCACTCTAGACGATCAAAAAGTATACTTTGGAAGGTCAATTTTGGAACAAATGTATCCTTAATGAAATATGTTTTTACCATATAAAGATGTACTTGAGTATACCTAACAATACTAAGTACATAAATCATATAATCTCTATTTTCCAAAAATATATACTTTGGGGCAGGCCTGTATCGTGATAGGTGCAAGGGGATGCGGAGCATCGCCTGAAAACGTCAGTGCATCTCCTGAAAAAAAAAACGAATTTTTCACAGAGAAAATTGCAATAAAAGTTTCAAATGAAACGCAAACGGAAAGAATCATTAGATATATTTACTGATTTTATTTCAAAATTACTTTCAATGATAATTAAATATACACACATACAAAAATTTAATTTAATAGATTTTTTTTTAAATAATTGAACTCTGCGTTATTTTTTTTAAAATGAAGTCTGGATAAATATTTTGTGCTCGAGCGATAGAAAGCCAGATTTCTCATGTGTTCATTGATCATCGACAAACGGGATGAAACGTTTATTCGCGCTATATTGCTTCACAAACCGCAGTATTGCAACCGAATGTATCGATTGCAACAAATAGTTTGTAAACTTTTGAAGAAACCTCGCGGAATTTATGTAACGTGGTAAGAATATTGAATGAGCGGCAAAATATAAATCTTATTTGAAGGTAAAATATCAACATCATTAGTTAATGAGTGCGTTCAATGAAACTTCGGTAGTTCCATGTTCGAGCATGCAAGGCATCCCAAAGAATTTTGGTCAAGCTACAGGCCTGCTTTGGGGAAAGTATACGTACATAATATTTTCCAAAATATACCTTCACAGCCTTGGGTATACTGAACCAGGGGCCACTAGGGGACTACTTCTTGATATTTCGGAATAAAATAACGACATAACATGATGTTTCATATCATTAAATGGAAAATAAATAAATCAACACCCAAGTAACCCATGTTTCTTAAAAAAAAGCTTAACTGTTTTTGCTAGCTCTAAACTAGTATCGATTTATATTCCATTTTTAGCATCAAAAAATATAATGTAATAGACGCTTTTAATTATTAAATGATTAGAAACGCAAAATGTTCATTGAAAATTTATTTGATTTACGAACAAACGAAATTACGTATTAAAAATTTCTCATTAAGCTTGTAAACATTGCGAGAATCTCAGTCTCCTCTTTTTTTTTTGTTGCATTGCTGCTTATCTATGAAAAGCCCTTAACAATTTCATATACAAACAAAATTATATTCCTCTTGGTAACTCCCGTATTTTAAATAAAAGAAGCTTTTGCGCAATATTATTTAACAAATGTTTTGTCTCGTTTTTGTTTCGTTTTGCCTATTCACCTCAGCTACTGTAACTGTATGTAGCTGTGCAAAAATACTATTTGTGAAGCGATTTGCATAATTAATTTCAAAAATAAAAGGTTGGACAAAGCGAAAAAAAATAACTGATTTATATTGGCTTTCTTGCAGCTTTTTCGCTTATTGTGTGATTGATTGATATGTCAGAATTATTAATATAATTTAAAAAAAAATCAAAAAAAAAATTAAAAAATTATTTATTTATTTTGAAACAAAATCGTCATCGGAACACAAAGTGTTGAATATTTTTTTTTTGTTTTACTTAAAATTATGTTTGGTCCAACCTGAGAAATTCTAATAATATATATAACAGGGGGTTTACACTGAATGACAGATGGCAAAAAAAAGTACGATGACACTCGTTGATTGGTTGATTGCACTGATGGCAATGCAATCCACCATGCCATCATGCTTTTTTTTGGCATCTGCCATCTAGTGTAAATCCCGTGTAACATTGCTTTTTATTATTTTTATCAATGTACTTCTATATACTAATCATTACAAATGTGAATAAATAATTAATTGCATTTTAACAATGATGGAAATGTTTTTGTGCGATGAGAATGTTTCATAAAGCTGACTGATATCAACTCAATCGTATACATATTTCTATGCATATTTAATAAATCAGCATCTGACAGAAAAATTATTCACAGATCAACTCAAATTATTATTTGCAACCATATGTCAGAGCTAAGTTTAATCAATAAAAATATAAGAGACAAAAATTGTATAAGTCAATTTGGTATTTCGCAAAGGAAAATAACATTAGGTCAAATAAGTCACTCCATGGTGTACTCCATTCCATGTGGGGTGTCTGAAATAATCGAGTTACTCAACATATATCTACGGTTAATAAAAAATCAAAAAGAAAGAAGTGCTTTGGCTACACACTCAATAAATATTCAACATAATTTCAAGTTTGAGGATACGAGAATAAACCTTCATAATGATCATTATTCTTAAAGAATGTTTTCGGAAGAATTGTGCAACAAAAGTTCGAACTCTTGCGTTAATTTAAAATATAAAAAAAGTCTTAATGTGAGCCCTATGTATACACTATACAATACACCATTGCTTATAAATTACAAACATTGAAATTGGTTAACGTCTAGTAAGTACATACATTTATATAATCTGTATAATCGTTTTGGTCTTAAATTGAAATGTCATTATTCCTTCCAAATTTGATTAAAGTTTTTTGTTATTTTATTTAAGATAAATTTAAATTTGATTTTGTTTAAATATTTTTAAATGTTAAATTAAATTATTGATGTTGAAACTACTCTTAATAAGAAAAGCTTTATTTTGGTTTATTAATAATTAATAGTTAAAAGTTAAAGGAGAAAAAAGTTTGTACATAATTTATGTCTCATTTTTCTAGACCCTGATGAAGATAAGAATAAATTATCGAAATATTGGTAGAAAAATCAAACTTTGGTAGTTTTTAATGAATTGACTGTAGGTCCTGAAAATAAACTATAACAATAAATATCACAATCGAAACTCTCAATTATTAAGTCACTAAGTTAAATAATAAAAACGCAACTGTTTGCATAAAACTCTACCTCAGACCGTCGCATGACGTCATTTAGAAATGGACCCCTTAGCAACATAAACTCTAGAATTTAGCTTTATCATTTTTTCTTAAAACAAAGTCTTCTTTTCTTGCCTTTAAAAACGTATTAAAATCAGATAAAAGAAAAAGCAATGATTTTTTTTTTGTAAACCCATTCTATTCCATTATAGCCACACGCCTGCAAGCAAAATTCTTCGCTAAGAAAATAAATATCATTTAATTTTCAAACCGTCGCTTTGCGGCCAATTACTTATGTAAGTAGCGTAATAAATATTTTATAACTGCGTAAAAAAAACATTTTCACTTCTAATTTTATTTGATTTTATGTTGGTTGCTAGATAAGATTAAATGGTGAACAAAATACGAACCATGTTAATGATAATCGATAAAAATAATTTCAGGGAATATTTCTATAATAAAATTATTAATTATCTCAATTTCTATTCCGCACAGAAAAAAATCTAAAAGTCCAGCGAAAATTTATTTAGAAAATAAATAAACGAAACAAAAATATTTCCATCATTGCACATTATTACTATCAAAAATATTAATTAAATTTAATAATTTATAAAACCTTGATATTAGATTAACAATTTTAATAAATTATTTTTTTCATTCCTCTTTTCATTTCTTCGATATTATAGAAGATGAGGGTGCCCATATAAAATCCGATTGCATTATAAATTCCAAGGAAAATCATAAGTCACCATCAAAAGGACGTACTCGTACTGGTTCAAGTACCGATATGGCTGTTGATCAATTGCAAGCCAGTGAGAAATTAATTGCTGAATTAAATGAAACATGGGAAGAAAAATTAAAACGTACCGAACAAATACGTTTACAACGTGAAGCTGTTTTTGCTGAAATGGGTGTTGCTGTTAAAGAAGATGGTATTACGGTTGGTGTGTTTTCACCAAAGAAAACACCACATTTAGTTAATTTGAATGAGGATCCAAATTTATCTGAATGTCTACTGTATTATATTAAAGACGGTAGTTTTTCTAATAACTCATTTTGATAGTAATTAAATAATTGAGAGATTTTGTATTGTTTACTTTAGGAATGACTCGCTTGGGAACACACGAAGCAAATTTACCACAAGACATACAACTGTCCGGTTCTTATATATTGAAAGAACATTGCACATTTGATAATCGTGCTGGTGTTGTAACATTAATACCACACAAAGATGCATTGGTTTATTTAAATGGTCGCAAATTGGTTGAACCAGAAGTTTTGAGTACCGGTTCTCGTGTCATTTTGGGCAAAAATCATGTCTTTCGATTTACTCACCCAGAACAGGCACGTGAAATTCGAGAAAAGGCTGTTAATGAAATTCCTGAATGTGTCACGGAAACAGCTGATTGGAATTTTGCCCAGTGCGAATTGCTTGAAAAACAAGGCATTGATTTAAAAATTGAAATGCAAAAGCGACTTGTTGCACTTGAAGAACAATTCAAACGTGAAAAACTACAGGCTGATCAGGAATTTGAGGAACAAAGAAAGGTAATCTAATTATAATTTATGTACTAAAATGAAACTAATAGTTTATTTGATTTTAAGTCATATGAAGCACGTATTGATGCTCTACAAAAACAAGTGGAAGAACAATCCATGACCATGTCAATGTATAGCAGCTACAGCCCAGAAGATTTTCATCCCGAAGAAGATATATTTGGTAAAGTTTTCAATAAAGTTTAAATTTTTTTTGCCATTCTAAACCAAAAAATATAATAGCTAAAAAATAAAACTGATTTCGAAATTTTAATTCCAGTTAATCCTTTATTTGAATCTTGCTGGACAGCCAGAGAAGCTGGTTTAGCAGCATGGGCATTTCGTAAATGGCGCTATCATCAATTTACTTCATTACGAGATGATCTCTGGGGAAATGCAATATTCCTTAAGGAGGCAAATGCTATTTCTGTTGAATTGAAAAAGAAAGTTCAATTCCAATTTACATTGTTAACAGACACATTGTATTCACCACTTCCACCAGACTTAACACCAGCAGCAATTACACCAACTCCTAACGATGATGAATTTGGTAACACACCACCAGTTGCTAAAACAATTGTTGCCGTTGAAGTAACAGATACTAAAAATGGTGCAACTCATTATTGGACTTTAGAAAAATTACGGTAAGTAACAATAAATCATGTACAATGTACATACTAATTTGTTGATCACATTTTTCATTTTCCTTTCGATTTTATTTTAATTTATGATGTTTAAACGGAATTTATACTAATTATGAAAGATTAATGAATTATCATTCATTTCCTCAAAGGCATAACACACATTTTAAAACACTACTATTTCTTGTTATTAAAATACAAAAATTTATATTTTGCTTTTGTTTTTCTAGAAAACAAAAAAAAAAAAATTAATATAGCTTTTTAACTTTATTTTATGAATTTAAATTTAAAAATCAGACAAAAGTTTTATTTCGTTAAATCATTATAAGTAAAGTTCATATATTTCGATGTACATTGTTAACATATAATTGAAAAAAGAGAAAATGAAAATCAAACAAACCAAAAAAAAAAAAAAACATTCTTCATTCAGTTATCGGCTCGAGCTAATGCGGCAAATTTACAATATTGAAAGTCCTCCATCGCAAATGGGTGGTTCTTCACCGAACAATGAAATAAATTCTACTTCATTGGAACAACAACATTATCAACAATCACCACAACTACATCAATCATTATTTAAATGTCCATTAACATCAAGCACTTCAACACCTAATGCTTCTGTTGAATTCAAGGGTGGAATTGGTGGACAAGGAAATCATCAGTCAGGCGATATATTCAAATGTTTAGCATCGTGTGCAAATGCATCAAGACTATCTTTAGCTAATCTTTTACCTTCTAGGTTTGACCAATTTATTTTATTTTGATCTAATTCTTCTATTTTTTTGTTTCTCTTACATTTCTTTTCTTTTGTTTGTTCAGTTTTTTTTTTTTTTGTTATTGTATTTACTTAATTTTCTACCAAAATTGCTAGTTTGTTTCTTTTATGGGATTATTTATGTTTTATTCTACATAAAGATATACTTATTGCTTGAGCTCATTGTTATCATATCATATCTATTCTGTAATCTGTAATTAATTACTCTATCAATATTCCATGAATATAATATGAAATGTTCGACGTGTCTGTATATTTTATGTTGTCTGCTTTGTTTATGTTCTGATATATAGATATAGTTTTATGATGTGTATCGGGTGGAGGTGGGTAATGGGATGGAAAGGATATTGAGTGCATATGGCTGACTCATTCACTGACATCACAAAAGAATAAATTTTAAGTTTAAAATTTTTGCTTAACTTTCAAACAATCACATTTCCTTATATTTTGACTTAATGGATTAAAAATTCAATTATCATGATATTCCCAACATTTTTATGCTGTCTGTATTTTTCTTTTCATTATTAATTATATTTTTATTGTTTTGAGAAGCTTAATCTGCGGCTGTGGCTTTATTTATTTATTTTTTGTTTACAAAGTAATTTTTTTGTAGAAATTTATTTTAATTGCACACCTCATGCCTTTGAGGAACAAAATCAGACACTCACTCGTATATTTATGAAATTGGTTTCATTTTTATGTTTATAAACTTTTTATTTAGGCTTATTTTTCGATGTGGAACAAAAACATGTAAAAATGATACTTCATATTTGATAAATTTTGATTAATAGAAATTATATTTCTATTTTCTTAAATTAATGTAAGTTTTTGCGAGGTTGTATTTCACAAGTCAGAAGTTGAATTATTTTACCAATATACTGAAATGAAAAAAATGCATTTGTAAGCAATACAAAATATAAATTTGTTTCAGAAACAAATTGTCAAAATATCGATTATTATTTGAAATTGAATATGCAAAAAATTACTTTAACATAGATCCATATAAAACAACTGACTTAAAACACATAAAGAATCAAACTATAACGAAATACATTTTTAGAAAAGTGAAACCTTACACACGTTTAAGTAATAAAGTTGCTTATAAAATAATACGCTTTTATTGCAAAACATATTAAATCAATAAACTCCATAATAAAAAAAATATATCATATTTTTGCTTACAGACAACGTTTAGAATTAATGCGAGAAATGTATCACAATGAAGCAGAACTAAGTCCCACATCGCCTGACTATAATGTTGAAAGTTTAACTGGCGGCGATCCATTTTATGACCGTTTCCCATGGTTTCGAATGGTTGGCCGTTCATTTATCTATTTAAGTAATTTACTGTATCCAGTGCCACTGGTGCATAAAGTTGCAATTGTAAATGAACGCGGTGATGTACGTGGATATTTACGTATTGCCGTTCAACCGGTAATGGACGAAGAAAGTATTGATTTCAATAATGGAGTTAAGCAATCAGCAAAAATTTTATTTGATGATGATGTTAAACAACCTAAATATCGGTCATTGGCTAACGAAAAAGACGAACGATTCATTGAACGTGGTGGTTGCAATACTGGTATTGGTCATTGCAAACTTGAAGGTGACAAATTAGATTTAAAGATTATGTATAGGCTATTTGATTTCATCAAATTATTATTTTCGCTTTCAGAATTAGAGCTGGAAGATGCAGATTCTGGTCGTGGTGATTCCAGTGTATCATCTGAATTGCATGAAGCGATTGATGAAACTGGTGAACATTTACAAATTGGTAAGGAATTTACTTTCCGCGTAACGGTTTTACAAGCAACTGGAATTGCAGCTGAATATGCTGATATATTTTGTCAATTCAAGTAAGACGAATAAATCTGATTTATATATATACAAATACATATACATTTTTTATCAAAATATTTATAATTTTTAGCTTTTTGAATCGTCATGAAGAAGCTTTCTCTACAGAACCGGTTAAGAACTCTGGATCTGGTGCCCCATTAGGATTCTATCATGTTCAAAATGTATTAGTTTTTTCATTGATACATTTTGTTGAAAATATAAAACTTGATATAATTTTTATTTTTTCTTTGTTTTCCTTTATTCAGATAACAGTTCCAATTACAAAATCATTTATTGAATTCTTAAAAACACAACCAATTATGTTTAAAGTATTTGGACATTATCAACACCATCCATTACATAAAGATGCAAAACAAGAATTTCAAACACGTCCACCACCACGTCGTATGTTACCACCAAGCATTCCAATAAGTCAACCAGTACGCAGTCCGAAATTCGGTCCTTTGCCATGCCCACCATCGTCAACTGTATTAGCAAAACATGATATTTTGGTGTGGTTTGAAATATGTGAATTGGCACCTAATGGTGAATATGTTCCATCTGTTGTTGAACATAGTGATGATCTACCTTGCCGTGGATTATTCTTATTACATCAAGGTATTCAACGTCGTATTCGCATAACAATTGTACATGAACCAACACCAGAGGTTAAATGGAAGGATATTCGAGAATTAGTTGTTGGTAAGTTAAAATATTAAAAAATGCACGCTATACGATAAATATCAAATATTAAATTTATTTTATTAAATTCAGGCCGTATTCGTAATACACCAGAGCCAGCTGATGAATTAGATGATGATTCTTGCGTTCTTTCTTTGGGATTGTTTCCCGGTGAAGTTATAGAAGTGCCGGGAGATGATAGGTTAATTTTAAATTTGATTTAATTGAAAGGAAAATATCACTAACGATTTATATAAATTGTAGGTCGGTCTTCCGATTTGAAGCAGCTTGGGATTCAAGTTTACATAATTCAAGCCTCTTGAATCGTGTTACACAAACTGGTGAAACAATTTACATAACATTAAGCGCATATTTAGAGGTATAAATAAGTCAATATATTAAAATATTATTTTATTTCATTAATTGAAATGTTTTAGTTGGAAAATTGTGCAAGACCAGCTATTGTAACTAAAGACTTGAGTATGGTAATTTATGGGCGCGATGCACGCACAGGACCACGATCATTGAAACATTTGTTTTCGGGGCAATACCGAAATCCAGAAGCAAATCGTTTGTCTGGAATTTATGAGCTGTCATTAAGAAAATCCTCCGAAGCAGGTAGTCCAGGTAGTAATGTTTAGAGAGTAGAAAACATTTGGCAATACAAAAAAGGATTGATTTTTTTTAGTAAAAATTATATTTTATTACCTAACTTTAAAAGAATTTGTTAAAGTAAAGCCAAAATGTAGTGATTTTAATTATAAAGTTTTAAAAAAATTCAATTTTATTTATTTTGTTAGATATTATTAGAGAATAATGTAATGTGCTTTTTGTGATTTGTGATGCGATTAAAAATCTTAAATAATATTTTAGTTAATTAATTGATAAAATGGTTAATTGAGGTATTAATGGATAAATATTTATCTGTGTTTGAACGAAAGGTGTACAACGTCGTCAACGTCGGGTCTTAGATACAAGTTCAACATATGTACGTGGTGAAGAAAATTTACATGGATGGAGACCACGTGGAGATTCACTTATATTTGATCATCAAGTACATATTTTTTGATTTGATTTTCAATTAACAAAATATTAACTAATCAATATTTGCAGTGGGAACTTGAGAAATTAACACGCCTAGAAGAAGTAGGACGAGTACGTCATCTATTGCAATTACGTGAGCGTTTAGGCATGGACACAAATCCTAATCCAACAACCAAAACAGAAAAAGATGTATGCAATTTAGCAGCAAGAGCATCAGCTTCACCAGTTCACATGGTTATACCACCATCACCACAAACCCCTGTTAAAGATACACAAACAATAGTTCCAGATCGAGATTATACACCAAGAGAACAAGATCTTCTTATGAAATGTGTACGTCTTGTGCAAGGTCGAATTGGTGGCAATAAAACAGATAAAAATGATGCAAATACAGCAACAACAAATAATACATTACAAGTAGATGCATCACCTGGTGATGAAGGATGTGCTGACATGAATATGAGCTACATATCGGGTAATTCAATTGAATTGTGTTCACCGGAACGTGTGGATATTCCTAATGGATGGGAAGCACCAGCACCAGCACTACAACCAACTCTACCACTTAGATTATATGTACCCGAATTGGAGGAGATTCGTGTTAGTCCAGTTGTAGCACGTAAAGGTTATTTGAATGTTTTGGAGCATGGTGGTTCCGGATGGAAAAAACGATGGGTTGTAAGTAGCACGTTTATAATATTTTCAGGTAAAATGATGTATTAAACTTTGGATGTATATTTGCAGACTGTTCGACGACCATACGTTTTTATATTCCGGTCGGAAAAGGATCCGGTTGAACGAGCTGTTTTAAATTTAGGTACTGCACAGGTTGAATGTAGTGAAGACCAAGCAGCTATGGTTAAAATTCCGAATACATTTAGGTACATACATATTTTTAATTGCAACTAATTCTTTTTAATTTAAATTTATTTATTAATAATTTTCAGTGTTGTAACAAAACATAGAGGCTATTTGTTGCAAACATTAGGCGACAAAGAGGTTCATGATTGGCTATATGCAATTAATCCATTATTAGCTGGTCAAATAAGGTAAATTTTAAAAGCTAAAGATTTATAATAGCTTTTATTGTATAAACAAACCAGTTATCTGAAAATGAAAACTTCGGTAATTGATTATTTGACAACGTCGATTTTCAGAATCTAAAAAATTGTATTTTGGTCTAGAAAAAACGTGTTGTCTCTATTTATTTTAAATGTATCAATTCAAACGAATATTATTTTTAAAAATGCTCAATAAATTAAAGTATACTTTATAATTATTAATTAATGTTCATTGAATTGATTGTTGTATGATTTTAAGCCATCTATTATATATTTTCAATGCAAGCACGTTATAATTTTTACTATCTAATATTGTTTTTAATTTACTATGTTTTCATAATAAATTCAAAATGTAATAGCTGAGTTTTTCCAATTAAATTTTAAAATATATAAAAATTGTCAAAAATAAATTAAATCATACAATATTTTTTTAGATCTCGTTTAGCACGAAGAAATATTGAAGCAGCCACCGCATCAGCTTTCATACAACAACAACTTCAACAGGCCGCACAGACACCACAATCGGCGAGCAAATGAGATACAATCACGATGGAGTCTGTGTTAGTGTACTAAAAAATAATGAACAAAATAAGAGATAAATTTAGTAAAGAAAACGATTAATTTATATTGATGAACAGCAAAACCCAAACTATTTTATTAAATTATTAAATAAATTATATTTAAAGATAGATTTTTTTTTTAAATGATTTGAATAATTTTTGAATGAATTGTAATGTCCGATAAATATTAGTTTTAAAATCGCAGTCAATCAAAACAGAAATAAGCTTTATTTTAGGTTGTGCAATTTTATCTTGCTACTTAGTACAAATTATTTAAAGTCCATCAAATGGTAAAACTATGACATAGTTAGTTATAAATAGATTTTTGTTAAGTTAGAAAAATTATAAAAGTTGGAAGAGAAAACCTAATTAGTTTAAAATCGATTTTATATATTTTTTACAAATTTGATGCAAAGCTAAAGATTTAACGAATATCGCTCAAAATTCATAAAAACATTTATTATTATTTTTTTTTTTTTTTTTTTAAATAAATATACCTATAAACACAAAAAGAACTGATCTTTTTGATTTTGATTTTTTCTTTCTTAAATAAGTCACGAATATCAAAAACTTTAACAATTAATATTTATGGCGCAAATTAAGATTGACCCAATACCACGCGGTTTATACAAATGATAATTTTAGTTACCATAACAATTAGCGAAATTGATTGGACATTGGGTTCTAATAATATAGAATAAAAAATTATTTAATTAAATAATAAAAATCGTTGTTTTTTTTGTTTTTATATATTTGACATTAATTTAAAAAAAAAACAAATTATTTATTGTAAATATTGACACAAAAGTTATTTGAAACCCATATTTTATTAAATAAACGCGCATATTTATATTTATGTATTTATAAAATGAATGCAATGGTTTTTTACATATATAATTAAATTAAATGTACCTCAATAAGTATTATTAATACTGAAAATGACAACCTATTAATTAAAAAAAGTTAATTCAATTATTTTAATGTTTGTTAATTTGTTATTAATTTATTTGTATTTTTTATTAAATACTTACCTATTTTATTTCATAGTACAAGAAAAATCTCTATATACACACATATATTATTTTGTTTTATTTAATTTTAATTTACATTTGCTTAGTTAAATCAAAGAAGAAAAATAATAATGCTCAATAAATTCAAATAAATTAAATATGAGAAATGTGAACAAATAAAAGCCGAATAGTATGAAAATTATTAAATTTAACAAAGTACACTAAACATGGAGTCCACGTCGTGATGCAAATTGTAACCAATTAAAAATTGAAAGAAAAAAAAATTTATTAAATTGAAAAATAAAATAATAATATAGAACAATATTATTAAATCTAAACAAAAAATAATAAAATATTTAATTAAATGTTTTTAGAAAATAATTATATAAAATTAAATTTAATTGATAAACAATATAACTAATTAAAATATAATAATTATATTCTACTTACCTTTATAAAAAAATAAAATAAAAAAATAAATAATAAATATTAAATAAAAAATAATATATGAAAATATTATTATAAATTACAATAATTTATATAACTCAATACTTATTTATGTAAAGTTATAAAAATGTAAAAAAAAAAACAAAATAAAAAATTATTAATTAACAATTTTAAAGCTCTCTCACAACATTTTTAACTCTTTACATGTTTGTTTGTTAATGTGTTTATGGTTAACCTAATAACACAGGAAAGAATATTTTTTCATAATAGATTTCTAATAAGTGAAATTTTCCAATGAATTTAGTTGGAATTCACAAGATGACAGTTGCCTACTACTACATACTGAAACGTATTCGTCATTTCGTCAAAAACTAATTTATACACAGATCGCTCAAATTTATAGAAGAAACACATAGGTACAGATTTTAGCAATAATTTAGCAATGATATTTTTGAATGTTTTGAGTAAAATTTTACTCAAGACATAAATTTAATGGTATACTCGTTAAATATATTGCACAAAAAATCTATTTCATTGTGATAATAAAAAATATAATTAAACTCAATAGTCAGCAAATCTACTTAAAATTAAGAATTAAATAAAATTAATTTTATTTAGTAAATAAATAATTAAATAAAAATGATATTTACTATAAACAATTCAAATATAACTTATTTTGAGAATTTAATGTATTAAATACGTAACACTTTTTCTTTGTTGCAACCACGATTCTATCCATAGTGAGTCGACTCGATCTGTTATCGTTAAGACAAATTTCAATTCAAAGTTGACGTTACAAAAATTTGTGGTGAAAGGCAAAATCTTATTAACAAACAAACTGAAAATATAAAAACAAAATAATTTCAACCTATTTTTTATTTATTAAAGAATGGAATAACAAATACAACCAAAAAGAATGTTTAAAATAATTTAAATTAAATAACGCTATAAACATAACAATGTAAAAGGCATCCACTATTTTGAGAGACTGAATTATATGAGATAACACATTTTTTTTTTTAAATTAACAGCAAGCAAAAAGAAACAATAGCCTATAACTTAGTTAATTCAATCACATCGCATAACCGATTTTTCGAATGCAAACACAATATTGACCAGCGAAAATATTAAATGAATAAATACTTTAAAATGTAAATCAATGTTAAATTAAAACTAAAATTGAATTGAAAACAATGATCAAAAAAAAAAAAAAATGGATATGCGATAGTGGTTAAATTATAAGGTTAAATATGTAACTGTAAATGAATATGAAAATAATGAACAAAGTATATTGCTTGCCTTATATGAAAATAGAAATGAAAACCATTTAGTAGAGAAAAGAACAACAGAGAGAAAAAAATTTAAACAATTTAAAAATAATATCAAGCAAACAGAAGCTTCATATTTTCCAAAAAAAAAAAATAATAAAATATATTTTTAAATTAAATGAAAAGCAAAGATAAATATAAAATATATATATATATAATAAAAAACATGTAAACGCTTTAGTTTAAATTTAATGTATTTAAGTAACATAATATTTCATATTCACACATTTCACAGTAAACAAATGAACATACTGAGCTCATAAAGAAATAAATGCAATGAAAATGCAGACGTGAGAGAAATTGTAGATTTTCGAATACTGCCAAATTTATGAAAAAATCTGTTATATAATGTAATGATTCTGTTAATTTCAAATTTTCCAATCAAGAGCTAAAATACCATTCAAAGAAATTAAGTGGTGATTTTGTTCTAGTTCATTTTAAACAATTAATTTCAAATATTAAAATTCTTCTACACTGTATTTGATGATACAAAAGTCATTGATGGTGTCCGGAATTATCCCCCACTGACATAACCCCCACTTTTGTAATTAGATTGAAATAACTCCTAAATGGAGGGT
>JAABKK020019450.1:0-19076 GCA_011634745.2 Catotricha subobsoleta | reverse complement strand
TTTTTTATTATCGCAAAAAAGGCATCTGTAATTTTAGGTTCGGTCCGGCCTAAAAAAATCCGGCCGGACCGAATATCTGCCGGATATGCCGAATTGGCCGGATTTACCGAATCAACCGAATATCCGTTGCATCCCTACTTTTAAGACAACTTGCATTGCCAGATATTTTTTTTTTGTTTTTTTTTTTTTGGTTTTTTCATATTTTCATATTTCAAACTTCAACCCCCTTGAGGCAGGCCTTCCCCTTAACCTATCAACAACAAAATTTTGGGGATCTTCATTATACACTAAATACAACAATAGTTTGAGGTATGCTTCCCAAAATTCGGAAAAGTGGAAAACCCGCTCACCCTATATATATATATATGAAAAACGGAACAAAATGGAACGTTTATTTGAACGAAACACTTCCAAAAAATTAAGAACGGAACAAAAACCGGGAACGCTTTAGAATATAAAAACGCTTCGCTGAACGGAACACAACTCATACGTTCTTGCATCCCTGAAGTAATCACTTGAACTCGATGAATATTAAATAATGATACGTATTTTATACACATATAATATTAAGGAAAATAACAGAACTCTTTACGGTGCGAAGGAATCATATTTGTGCATTTAAATGTAAGCTCATGAATAAATTGTGAATTGCAATAACTTTACAACGGCGAATTATAAAATAAAGTTTAATATAACCTGTATTGAACCTATATTAAAAACCTATACTCGGTAGAGGTGCGATCAAGATCATATTTGCACACGGGGGGAGGGGTGGTGTTCACCCCCCCTGAGATTTGAAAAAAATATCTTTTTTAAGTTTTTGAACAGAAAATAGTATGTTTTTTAAGTTTCAGAGAACTACCCTACCTCGATTTTGAACAAAATAGTATCTTCTTTAGGTTTGGAAAAATTACCCTACTTTGATTTCAGAATTACCCTATCTCGATTTCTAAAATACGATTTGCATACAGCGTGGTTTTTTTCGCGGTGTTTTGGAAGAATTTGGAGAAAATAGTATCTTTTTTCACTTTTCCAAAATAGGATTTGCACTCACGGCGGTTATTTCCGCGGTATTTGAAGACTGAAGACCGTTTTTTTTTGCTCGCAACTCTATTTTGAGGCCGTTTTGCAATTGTCGATAAAAAAAAAAAATCACCCTATCTTAATTTTTCAAATCTACCCCTCTCTGAAATCAAAAGCGTGTGCATCTATGAGTGCGATAAAGAAAACGATTTATATTCTAATTAATTAATTAATTATTAGGATAATAATATGATCATAAGATTCAAAAAACAAAAAATTTCTGAAATATTTTTCCAACACCAAATCAATTGATTTTATTTTAGCTTTATAAATTTGCTACCATTTGACGTTATCTATCCTATCGATTATCGGAGATCTGAGATACTCTATATAATAAATTAAATATTTATTTAAAGGTCAAAATCATTCAGCGAGTGCATCACAGTAAATTATTCCATTACTAAATTATTACCAAAAAGTATATAGCTTACGTCACTTTTCCATGAAAGGGCCCAAAACCATTTAAAATAGTTTATTAAATATTTTTTTAAATACTTTATATTTCATTAACAAAGTACAATTTAGTTATACATTTAGTTTAAATATGTATAGTTTTTTCAATATACACAAGGTGTTGAAATCAGTCGTTGTAAAAGCTAGTTGTTTGAGTCTTTTGTGCACGAACACTACTATTTCTCGTGCTCTAATTCTGTTATCCAATCAATGATTTAAGAGCATTTTGGTCAATTGAAGTATCCTCACCTATTCTGGTTTCTATTATTTTAAATTTTATTAATATATAATACTTCACATTTTTTTTTTGTCACAATAAAATGTTTCAAGTAATATTACCAATTTTTGGATGATAACCATTTTCATCAGCCTTATACTTTACAGTGTGGACTGTACCATTGTGGCCAACAAATGAATATTTACCGGTCACAGTAAATACCCGAATCTTGTCTGGCCCAACCTCCTTTAAACTACCTTCTTCCGAAACCTTTTGACCATTGTCTAATTCATAACTTGAAAAGCAAAATTTATTTAATAAAATAGTAGTAGAAAAACAATATATTTCTTCTACCAACTTAACGGAATTTTTGGAATATTTTAGATATAATAAAATTGCAGTAGATCGTAATTTTAATGTTAGCAAAAACAAATACGCACACGAAAGTTTCTTGGCAAATACACAGAAGATATATCTCTTAGGGCAATTTTTTCAATCAATGTTTAAGTTAATCTCAGTTTAAACAAAATTTTGTAGGATAAAACTAAGGTTAATCTCGATGGAAAAAATTATATAAAGTTAAACTTACATTTAAACTGAGCTAAACTAAGTTTAAAGCTTGATTGAAAAAATTGCCCTTTGTGTTAGATGGTTTAATTTACTGTGTCTACTGTGTCTATTTGAAAACTTTGTAGAAATAAAACTTTCAATTTATTTAATTTTTAATACATCTTGTAATATATTTAATATAGTACCGAATTCTTACCCATATTTATATTTATCGATTCCATTATTCTCGTTTTGATATCGCAGAGTTTTAACTTTACTCCAAGATCTTTGAGGAGCTGATAAGGTTAATACACAAAATGATAAAACAAATATACCAACAGCAAGTTTGTACGTCATTTTTTAAATATACATTTCTTTAACTACGTACTAAAACCAACGCTACGAATTTAATTAGATAAATGAATCAAATATCATTCTAAATCGTCTTTTTATATGTCGCCATTATTTTCTAATTTAATATATTGCCAATGGATTGATCACTTCGAAGACCATTAACATCTCTTAAATGTTAAAAACACAATAACAATTTGCTAACACTACCTTAAGCGGACATAGTGACATAAAATCGAAAGTATTCATAATATACCATTATATATAAAAGAAAAAAAGAACCTTGAAAAATTATCGAATATATAAAAATAAGTTCATTATCATCATCTCAGTCATCAAGACATTTGTGACGACAATAATGATTATTTTCCAAGTAGTTTTATATCGATGATTCTGTTTAGAATACAAAAATAGTCAACAAACAAATATATATATATTTGTTTTTTGGTAAGAAAATATTAAATTGTTGTTCCATCAATCTCCTATATCATATGGAGTTTTCATCCATACCTGTGATAGTGGCCATAATCATACATACACAGTCAGCTATTTCAGTGGGATAGTAGGAACAAAAAGATCTTGAAGAGTCCAACACAAAAAAAGTGAAATTTCTTGCTATAAAATTATCAGGAGAGCATTTTAAATGTTTTTTTTTTTAGTACAGTTCTTATTGTCGTTAGTGCTTTTGTGAACACCGCGTTTTGGTACTAGGAGTAAGTCTTGAGGTCTAATATTTTTAATCAATAAACCACATACTAAACCAACCGCACTAAACTGCATACTTAACTAATATTTGACAAAAACTGAACATACTGGTTTTGTGCATGATGTTTTCTTTGTATCATAGAGAAAAAAAAATCTAATACTTATTAACATACATACCTATTATATTTTTATATAAGACTCTGATTTGTAAAGTTCTGAAAGTTCAATTAATCTATGTATGATAGAATATCGTTGGCTCAATATAAAAAAAAGATATAACCCATATTTTGTGGAATGTAATAAACGACGACCTTAACAACATGTCGAATATGGGTTACGTATTTTTGAAGTTATACAAATTATTTTAATTACTTTTTCATGATCGGGATAAATTATTCATCATAGAGTATGATTGTAAATACCATCAAATTCTTAGTTACAACTGTGGTAGTGACACCATCCATACACATCATTACTGAGATAATATACGATCAACGCTGGTATAGGTTTCAATGAAGAATAACAACAACATAAATTTCATGTGTTTCCCATCTTCAGTACAGGTTTGATATATGTTCGTTGATGGCCAGACATATTCGAAAGTACAGAACAAAAATATCATAATATCAGATACATCATTTAAACGTCATGTTTATGTAACGTGAGCTATGGATACAGTTATATATACAATATGTATTTATAATCAATTACAAGAAAATTAAATACCAACCACATATTGTATTATTATTGAAATATACTAAAAACAATTATACAAATTATAAATCGACATATTATACGAAAAAAGTAATGTGAAATTTCAAAATTGCTATTAGGCGCTTCCGTTTACTCCATATTAGTAAAGCTTAGTAAAGTTGTTAATACCAATAACTTCTAAACGGAGAATCGTACAGAAAAATCATCTATGACCGACCCCCACTTAAATTTCCCATACATTTGGCATTCTATTGCTATATGCGTTTGGCGAATCAGTATAATTATTAATTATTATTGTATGCCATATATACCCACTCGCAATTTTATTTTTTGAGCGTCGAAAGCATGAAATATTATGCTATAGCGAATGGCTAGCTAATGTTATATTTTACATCAGGTTTCATATTTGTAAACAAAATCACATTACGCATTATACATTATGCTGAATTAATGGTATTACATGCCTTAATATAAAAAATATTTTAAGGACTTAATAAACTCTTAAATTAAAAAAAAAAATATATATATAATTTGTTCGATTTTGAACCCAGACTTTGTACAGGCACAGATAGCATAGTGGTTAAGAACGCAGACAAGAAAGCAATGAAGCTATAAGTTGCACAACATCGAATTACTACTTGGATGATGGGTGACCAAAATGTCCGATATAATGTCTATTATTGACATAATAATTCTATACGCGGTCTTTTTGTTTTTCATAAGAATATTTCATGGCATAACAATATCAGTATCATTGCACTATCATGTAATCATTAATATGTTATAGCAATATAGCATCACATATTTTATGCTATTATTTCATTTTTTTTCTCGTTACGGAATTGCAATTATTTAATGCAAAATTTAATGAATTACGTAACTGAATTATAATTAATTAATAACATTTACGCCTATTCCTGAATATAATCCGAAATAAAATAGTTACAACGAACAGAGATTGATAGTTACAAGGAACAGAGATTGTAATAAATAAATAATATTTAATATTTAATAACGGTCGCCTTAATTCAAATATGGTTAACCCACACTATTTTACAAAAATGAGTTAATGGCAGTAAAAATTCCAGGATGACAACGGAAATGTCCATATATTTTATCATTAAACATTATTTTTCCAATAATTTGAAAATGAATTAACATATGCATATATATGCATTAAGATAGCAAATTCATAAAGTTTTTTGTCCTTGAATGTTTGTTTAAATGTGGATTTACCTCTATTGGAGTTTAGCTAATGATGTATAATATAATAAATTATATTCTGCGTATAAGGGTACAAGAATGGCATCAACAAATTTGTATGTAGTTGCTCTTCTTAGTATAGATATTCTTTGATATGACATTGTAGTCCTTATTTGTGAAGCAAAAATAAATCATAAACAGTACAGGTCACATTACACTTATGATTTGCTTGAACAGTAAAGAGAATTCAATCAACAAATCAATGATTTAAGAGCATTTGAGAAAATTTCAGCATCTGCACCTGGTTTAATAAGGTAAAACTACCAGCGGTCGGACAGCCCAGCGCTCGGACATGTTTTCAATTAGGTGTTTATAATTACCTACTTCATCAGCTGTATAATTGACCCGATATGTTTGACCATCTGGTCCAACATAGGTATGTCGACCGGCCACAATAATAACTGGGTTCTTCTCGGGTACAGTCTCTTTCAAATGACCTTCTTCCGAAACAATTTGACTTTTATTGGCTAATACACAGCTAGAAATTAGTTAATTGAGAATATAAATATAATAATTTTCAAAAAAATTTCATCTTTATTTTAACGTTCAAAGCTGAATTTTTAGAGCAATTTTATCAAAAAAAAATATTAAATTCAAGTCTTATCTTTATATATCTACTTTGATTTGTAAGAAATAATAAATATATCCAATGAAAACAAAAAAAAAAAATACATTAAAAAAAAAACCATTATCTTCATGTGCATGCAATACTCGTAATAGTTTAACATCACTTTGGCGCGTTGGCTGTGGAGACGATAATGGTAATACACATATCAATAAAATAAAAATACAATGAAAAATTTCATAAGCCATCTATAATTTATTTCAAATGCTGCTATTTTATTTAGACAAATGATACAAGTATTTTGATTAAACCTGTCTTTTATATCTCGCAAAATAAATTTAAAAAAAAAAGAAGTTAAAAAGTAATATATATTACATATTAACAGAATGTACTATGTGGTGTGCATGAGTACCATAACTACCAGTTTTTGATAACACAATTATAAAAATGTCATGAATTATAAAAGTGAAATCATAATATTAAATAAATTAAAGGTGATCAACGCTAAATTTTAAATGTTGATAAAAAAAAACATTCTAAAATACACGCAGTGCAAGGGTATAATTATCATTAAATCAATTTCTAAAGGAGGGTCGGTAAATTGTATCGATATATGTATGAGTATTACTAAAACATTAACGAGAAATAAAAAAAAACATCTTTCTTCTATAAATTTAAATAATTTAAATAACATGCTGGTTTTCGCATCTATGATACAATCGTAAGATTAGGAATGAACAAAAATAATCTCAATATTAATATTATTATATACATGATAATTTATTTATCACAATATAATTGAATTTCTGTAAATATAATACAGACAAAAATAAATTTAGTGTGCTGCAGTAACTATCTTTTTTGAGTGTTAAAAAAAATTAAATAATTAATAATAATAATAATAACCATTTAAATCGGTGAAGTGGTCCTCAAATTATGATTTTTAAATATTTGTATGTTCTGCACCAATATTTTCAATATTTTGACGAACTACATATTTTCTTGCTCCAATAATATTCACCAAAAAAAAAGTACGCAGAGATTTTTTTAAACTAAACAAATTTTCCAAATTCTTATCAAAAGCCGCGGTGGTCGGGTTTTTGGATGATCATTTTCATATGGAGTCTTCATTAATATTAACAATTCTGAAGAAAACGCACGTAATAATACATATATTATTATAAACAAGGCTTATGAAATATAAAATACGCCATTCATTGCATTTTCAATACACTATATTTTAATCATTATTACTAGTGATGGAACGGACCGTCTTTTTTAGAGTCCGGCCGGACCGAACACCCAACCGGACCACGCAGCTCAAAGTCCGGCCGAACCGAACGCCGAACCGAACTATCGCGTTTAAAGTCCGGCCGAACAGAACTCTACCGAACCGAACCTTTAAAAAAATTATAAAACACAAATTTCTCTGAAATTCAATTGTAGCACAGCAATAGTTCAGCTTTCAACAAATAATGCAAGCAAAGATGTTGTAAACAATTGCAAATCAAAAACACTTCTTCAAATCCTCGAGATGCATCATTTCCACTGAAAATTTCAGATTTTTATTCTGTTTTATATTATCAACATTACTTAAATAGTTCGGTTTGAAATATCTGGTTGGATTTTAGTAGGTCCGGCTGGACCGGACTCCACCGAACCGGACCTGAAAGTAAAAATGACCGGACCGAACTCTGCCGAACCGGACCGGACCGAACAGTTCGGTGTGCAGGATCATCACTAATTATTACTATCACTTAATTTTATAGTAAAAAAAATGATAAAAGATCTACCAACATTTTCAATATTACAAATATTACAAATATTACAAAGACCAAGTTAGTAAAAAATACTAGTAATCAATTTTAAATCGATTTAGTAAAGATATTCCTTAAAATTATGTAATAATCAGAAATGTTGGTACTTTTATTTTTTATTATCATTTAAGTAAATATATAATAGTACAATGATAATTTAGCAGTGCTTTTACTTTTGGCAAATACTAACGGTAGGAGCTACTATTAAATAAGAAATATCACATAATTTGAATTGTGGGCATAAGTTTAAAATGCTTATGATTCAGCTCTAACGCTTGTAGTGAAATTGTAAATATTTCTAATAACAGATATACCAACATAACTGTTTTAATAAGTTCTTTTTTTAGATATTCAAAACTTTCATATTTCTCTATAGGTAGCTAATATGATCTATTAAATTAGTAAATTTAAGAACTTACTTTTTAATATATACTCGTATAATAATGTTTATAAATTTTTAAGTATTTATTTGTAATAAATGGTTTTCTTTTGTTCTGTTCAACCAATGAATTCTCTACAGAATGTGTTAGCTATCAATAGATGAATTCAGTCAAAAAATTTTTTAAAAAAAAACTATCGATTATCACTAAAAATATTTTATTATTTTATTCGTATATTTTTTTCGTAGTCTGTGTATTTTTCAAAGACATCTTTTAAAAAAAAATCCAATCTATTTCTATTTGAGGTAGATGATATTAAATATTTAAACTATGTACTAACAATTCACTTAACCAGCCAATGACTTAAGTACATTTGGGTCAATTCCGGCATCTTCACCTGGTTTTATTCCACCTTCTGGTCCAGTTCCTATTATTTAAGTATTTTCATTGTTTATTACATATTATAATTTCTTTAAAAACTTTAAATAATTATATAAAAAATAATTGAATGTTTTTTTTTACCAACGACTGGATGAAACCCGAATTCATCAGCTGTATAATTGACCCAATATGTTTGGCCATCTGGTCCAATAAACGAATACCGACCGCTTACAACAATCACTGGAACTTTTTCTTCACCAACTTCTTTCAATGCACCCGCTTCCGAAGCAATTTGACCATTGTTTAATTCATAGCTGTAAAATAAAATATGGTGTTTTTAACTTTTTCAAATTTCTATTTACGGAAAATATGTTTCATTCTTTTTTTCTTTATAATAGAAATATTGTAACTATACTAAATATATCTAAATTGTTAAATATACCAATGTAAGAAACTAAATTGTGAATATTTTTTAAATTACAGAGAGCTTCCTGACACAAGAATTTTCCCTTATTCTTTTCATCTAAGATCAAACCACAATCCACATATTAAAAACACACAGTATGAAAAAATAAATTATTAATACAAATCGAATATTTTTAATATACTTCCAGCTTTTGGTGAAAAAGTAATGATCTTAAGATCAAAAAACAGTTCTAATTTAAGAATTTTTACTGTGCGACTGGATTTATTTTATTATACAAAAACTCATAAGAATACAGGCATATAATTGGTTGCAACCAAATGAATATAGTAATCAAAAATTATGATTTATGAAAAATTATTACGATTTTCACACACAAAATAATTTAATAAATGATATTTAAAGTTAAATTTACATTCACAAAAATAATAATATAAATTTGAATAATGGAAAGATATTATTCTGAATATTAATATAAAATTTCAAATAAATTTTTATAATTAATGTTGTTGTGGTTGTTGTTTAATGAAATTAATGCATTTAATGTTTGAAATTCCCATTGAGTAAATAAATGATTAAAAAAAACATTTTTTTTATAGAATGGAACTCATATATACAAAATAATAAAACCATTGTTTTTTGTTTTATTTAAAACATAAAATAAAACAAATATAATTTTAAGCAGATCATATTTTTAATGATTATTTTATATCGAGTATAGTTTTTAGTTAAATAGCATTTGCACAAATACTTTTTTCACTGTAATTTACAAATAATGTAAACACACCAAACATATTACAAGCTTTCACAGATCATTTAATAATATTTGCACAATTTTTTTTTTGTTTTTTAATTAATTTAATTTATAAAATAATTATATATTTTTAATCCTTACGTATATAAATATCTATCAATTCCATTATTATCGTTTAAATATCGCACAACTTGAACATCACCACCAGGCAGCGGTCCTTGTGGAGCCGATAAGGCTAATGTACAAAGTGATAAAACTAATAAACTAACAGCAAATTTGTATGCCATTTTTAAATATTTAAGATTTACTAACCAAGCGCTACCAATTTAATTAGACAAATGACAGAGATATCATTGTTAAACGAGTGTTTATATACAACGAAAAAGATTCATTACTCAAGTCCAAGAAAAGAAAAAAAAAAAGAAATGTTGAGATGGTAGGAAAACAACAATAGTAAAATATCTTTAATTCAAGATTATACCACCACAAAATTTATATCTGCTCTCGCATGCACATTGATCGTCTGTTATTATGTATTATTATTTAAAATAACGAAACTCTCTTTGAAAATTATGATAACAACAGTTAACATTAAAGGTAGAAAAAAAAATAGAATTAAGTAAAAAAAAAAGACCTCTACCAATAAGTTGACAATATTAACTGTTGAACATCAAAATCCGCTATCTACAATTTGTTTTTTTAAAGTTGAATAAATGATATGGAGAAATGATCGTAATTGTCTGCGATATTTATTAGTCGATCGATATATGCAAAATTTGTGCATAGGTTTCAGCAAGGAGCTTAAAAATACTTTACCTACTTCAGAGGTTGCTATCAATAAGTAAGAAAATTGAAATTAAAATTTCCAAAAATTACTATTCTCACGTAAATGTGTTACAAATCAAACAAATAATATTATGTCAGCCAATAAACTAAAATGTACTACGAAAAACTTGATGCAAATACGTTTGATAAATCCGAAGATTTATTCAGGTTTTTTTTTCATCTACTGAACAATTTCGCAGATAGCGGGTATTGCAGTTAAGTAGTCAATCACTATTATTGTATCAATTAATTATTTTTTTTTACACGTGTATGATTTATAAATTTCATTTGATATAAACGTTACAAAAAAGCATTGCATGTAAAGATATATTATGAACATTGCGTATTAATGGATTTTATGTATTGTATACAATATTGTGGAAGTTGCGAAAAGACATTAGTTTTACGATTTACTTTAATTATGATTTCATAAATCCATATATATATTTTAAATCCATATTATGATGCGGCATCATTCATATATGTTTGACGCTGCAATTATTAAAGAAGGCACTCGCTTTACCTACTTTAATGCAAAGTAATTGAACATTATATCAATTACGATAAAGATTAGACGAACATTCAAAAATCATTTTCTTACATTTCTGTGTTATAATTTACCTCTGGGCTAACGTGTGGCATCCATAACTTATATAATGTTTAATATATAAAGTAAGTAAAAATAATAATAATCCCAAAAAAATAAATAATGGCCTGATAATAGTTGCAATAATTCATCTTTATGTTATTTTAATTCTATAATATTTTTATATGTAAAGAAAATAAAAGTTTAGACTCTGCCACACAACATGAATTTTCAATAAGTTCATAACTAAAATTTAAATTGTAATTGGTTAGAGATAAGAGAAAAAAACATAAACATAATTTGGGAGAAACGTAGCCCGATCAGAAACTATTGTTTGCCCTTTTATGAAAAGTTTAGAAAATTTAAGGAAAACACAGTTCCGGTAAAAAAAAATACACTATCATAATCCAACTCACTAATTAATATCTTCTATATAAAAACAATATAAAGGTCATAATGTCAATTTTAATAATTAATTGATAATAGCAAAATTTTTGACATTGAGTTATTTTCTACTCATTTTAAATTTTCATAATTCGATAACTACCATTTTTTTACCACAACAAAAATTTCATCATATCAAAATTATAAAATTATGAAAAAAAAAAAAAAATGTCAAATGTTATTCACCTTCAATAATTAAATTCATAATATAAATTAAATTTATTTAATATTTATTTAAATTTATTTATATTTTTTTGAAACATTGCGTTTAAAACAAAAACAAAAATGCTATTTTATTATTGTATCTTATAAATGGTTTTGGATATCATTTTTATCGAAGAAGTTCATTTTTGTGGTTTTCAAAGGAGTTCAATTTCAACGAAATTTAAAAGGTGAAAGGATATAAAATGGCTAATAATTTATAGCTAAACCACCAAAAAATATCGGATTATTGATAAAACGAATATTAATGCGGAAAAAGTATAAACACGACAACATTACATTTAAGATCTATCAAATTTTTCATTAGATGATATTTATTCGGTTTTTTTTTTTAGTTTATCAGACTTGATTAATCACCTGTTCAGCTCATTATATAATGTAGGTTTGAGAGCGCATAAAATATAATCAATCAAATTATAATTAACTTCTTTTATTTAAACACAAATCGGTTTTGATACAACTGGTAACAAATGCTTTTCGCGCACCAGACATATCAATATATATACAATAACGTGAGAAAATAATTAATATTCATGTGCATATAATTAAAATGTTTGAATTTGGTTAATTATGGATGTGCTTATCCTATTATGTCTGAAGTGTAATGACTTGCACTTAAAATTAAATAAGAAAAAAAAAACTTAACAAAAAAAAATAAAAAACTTAGTGATATGTCCGATAATAATAAAAATTAATTCGATTGTTTATATTTACGTAATATGATTTAACAGAGAGGGAGCTTTGCTTGCACAAATCGCAAAATAATATTTATATATTACAATAATAAATTAGTAGGTATATATACGACGAAGTGACCTGAAGACATAGAGTTATATGTTTATTTCAATATCGTAAATGTTGCAAAGAAATAACAGTAGGTAATAACATTGGTGTCAGTTTTTTAATAATTTACGAGAAAGACCGATGTAATCATTATAATTTAATATTCAGTTTTTATTCATATGAATGTACAATAGATTATTATTTTGCGTTCATCATAACCTTGACACTATAAAAACTTTTTGAGTAATCTTCATTGTCAATCCAATATTGTAGTAGAATTATAACCAATGTCATGGTTTAGACAAAGGTTAAAGTGTATATATTATCACTATTATCTGAAGTGTGAAAGATATAAATATTTTTTTTTTTTAATTTTAATTCTTTTCGTATGATAATGTTACAAAAATAGCAATACTAGTAATTTTTTAACGGATCTGAATAGCTGAATCGATTTTGCATAAATAAATTATGTATATATAAAAAAAATAAGCAATAATCTTATAAATAATTGTGTAGTATTTGAGGAGCTTCCAATTATTTGACCTTTTAGTAATAATTTTGTTAGATTTGTAATATTGGTTTTTAAATATCAAATGTGTACTTATAAACACACCTAAAGCATTATTAAAATAATAATTCGCATAATATTTGCAGATAAAATTTTACATTATTATTATTTAAATATTAAAATGACCACACACAAAAAAAGCGTGACATAATAAATACAAAATAATAATAAAAAAATTGTAGATTTTGGTAAAGATTGAATTTTTTGGCTTCAGAACAAGCAAAATGGAAAAAATAATCATGAAAAATATTGTTCGCTTAATAAAGTAGTGCTTTGCATTATTTTAGTAAAGGATTGTAATTGTAATTTATCATATCGACGACTAAGGAGCAAAATATTGTATCTATTCTTTTATTGCACATACAGGATTTTGCTCATTAGCCGTTTATGTTGACAGCTTCATGTGAATATTCCACAATATTCCTATAAGCGATAATGGGTTTTACTGCATTCAGCAATTTGTTTCGCTATTACTTGTGCGAACATTGTGAAAGAAATCCTATTCACATTAGGCTATCGATATATGACTATATAAACCTGGTAATACATAAACACTTTAGATTCAATGAATATTAATCTATAGGAGATATTATTTTTGCAAAATTGTAAGAAAAATACCAAGACTTTTAAATTCTAAATCAATTTTGCTTTTTACTTGTCTGTATCTTAAAATTGAAAATCAATTGGCAAAACTGCAACATTTCTGAAGACCAGAAAAAAACTTATATCGAATTTTACTAAACGAAAAGTAATGATTCATTAACCAAAATCTTAAATAATCAAAATCTATTCGAACAATCAAGAAAACATCAAATCATAAAAAATCTGTACTTAAATCTCATAATCAGATACAAAAATTCAAGTAGTCGAAACCGAAACGTATAAACATATTTCCATGATTATTAAATTCTGCGTAACTAAAATGCTCAATAACGATATTTCTCTCACTAAATTTTGAGATCCAGCCTCTAGAAATAAAAAAAATACTAACTGAGCAAAAGTATCAAATTAATGAATTGTTCAACTTTGACAGCATAATTTAAAATCATATCAGCAAAAATAATCCTATATATTTTTGTTTTAATAAATTAATTAATTCTCTAGAAAAAATCTATTGAAGAGTTGCGGTATATTTTTTTTTTGTTTTGTATTATTTGAATATATTTAAGGTTTTACAATACATTTTTGCGGATTACATTGTTGAATAAAAATATATAAAATTTGAGCATACGGATTTAATAAAAATTCGCATAAATATAGTTAGAATTAAGATGTTTAACCATGAACTGACCCGTTTTCATAAAATTATTGCGTCAGTAGGTATATGGCACGGCCCGCAGATAAACGACGGGAAATTGTAATTTTGTGTGATTACAATCATTGATAGTAATTTAGTAAAAGACGGCACAGCTTGACCACTCTGTTTATTTAACGCTTGCACTGAAATTTAATCCCATTATTCAGTTCCAATGTTTGGATTTTTTTTTCTGAATACGAACAAACGATTTGCTTATTTGCAACAAATTATGAAAAGATTTAAGATAAAAATGGTGAAACTTATTATTTTATTTAAACAATTAATGTAATATTAAAAATGGCATTGTTCAACTCATTTATGAGTTTACCAACGCAATATATTATATTTTATGTTAAATTAAATTAAATATTAACTATGCACACGATTTATTTAGATTAATATTAATGTGATTGTATAAGAAATATATGTTTTTTTTTTATCATAATGTCCAAAATTAGATCAAAACATATTTATCTTTCATAATATCATAATTTTTTGCTTTGTAAGTATTTCTTTTTCATGTTTTTTTTTTTGCTTTTTGTCTTTTTCTTACTTAATAACAGTTTTTTTTTTTTTTAAATTAAAAGACACTGGAAAAATAATAAATTCATAAACAATATTTGATGTCATATGTCTGTTATTTGATGATCTTCATTTAAAAAATAAATAAATAAACAAATTATATAACGATTAAAATTAGTTAAAAAAAAAACAAAATTTTAAATTTATTATGCATTTTTCAATATGCATAACTTTTACACCAAAAAAAAAATAATATATTTTTAATTCTAAAAAATCCAGTGAAAGTTTCATCTTTGCAGTTGAAGTATGATTAATTGACTAAAGTATAATGTTAAATGATCATTGATCAGTATGCCTACACGCCAATCTATTTACTATAGTTAAATTTCATTCAAGATCCTACACTGTATATATATTTTTTTTTCATCGCCATATGGCTGAACATAGTTACTTACACTTGCTACACAATAACACAATATTACCGAAGCACGAGCGATGAGCTTATGTAATAATTGTAATATACTTGAGTAATGCGCAAGTACCTAATTTATTATATATAATGTTTTATTAGTACAGTGTTAGGATCAAATAGCTTGACCCATAAATTTTAACCACTGGTCTTTTTAGGAGCATAAAACCTATAGTAATAGTTTTACTTCATTTTTGAGAAATTTGGAAAATTTTGAAAAAAATCAAGTATTGGTTTGACAAATTTTTTTTTTTTTGTTTTTCTCTGATGCTAGTGGACGGATTTTTTTGGTTGAAACACCAAAAGACGCAGAATTTTTTTTCCTTCAAAAAAATATTATTTTTTTTTTGAACTATTTCGATTTCGGATCGTGGGACCAAATTTTCTTTTTTTACATATTGAGTTGGAACTCGGGTGTGGCCAGACGGATTTTGAAGGTCAATATACCAAAAGACGCAGAATTAAATTTCTGTGAAAATATATGTACTGGCCTTTTTTTTTGAACCGGGAACATCGAAATTTTTTTTTTTTTTTTTAATTTCTTACAAAAATGAAGTCGTGTACCAATTAATTGGCAGCTTGTTTATATATAAGTATAATTTAAATATTAATTAATATTTAAATAAATAAATAATTGTAAATCTAGACCTCTAGAATTTCTTGAAATTTAGTTGCTTGAATCTTTTATCACAAATCAAATTTATTATGTTATCTCATTCAGAAGTTCGATGCATCTCGTGAATGTTAGTTATTTTTATAGTTAAACTTTTGTTATAAGATTATCGTCCGATTAAAGTTAATTGAATAGTGGCATGGACACGTTATGATATAATAATTATTGGAACGAAATTAAAGAACTAATTTGATATTATTTTGTTTTTCATAACTATTTTCTTGAACTAATATTATTCATATCAATTTAACATTTATTTATTATTTTTCAAATGAAACAAATCTAGAATTAAATTGAAAAATGTATCATAAATTAATATTTTTTTTTAAATAATTAACCAATTTCAACATATTATATTGAAAAACACGAATTATGTTGCATACATACGATTTGAGTATTAGGTCAACATTAAATAAACTTATAAAACGTACCTACTAAATTTTTAAACAAATAAACGTAATCAAGTATTATTCAATCAATTAAATGTTAGTGTAATATACGCTACTTATCGAAAGCATTTGGTCAATATCTGTTGAATAAATAAAAATAATAATAATTAACACTTGAACTCATAAATATTCGTAAATATTATAGATTTTCTTGAAAATAATTATTAAATCACGATAAATGAATAAATTTCAATTATTATTGGGTATACTGAACACATTTTGGATGATCAGCATATTCTGCTCAGATCAATTGTTAATACTGTTGATTGGTTTTAAAAATTTGGTCTATAAACCTGTAGATCGTTATTAGATCAAGATAGTCTATCTAATAGATAGATCAAATGATTTAAATAATATATACATATATAAATAGAAATTCACAGGTAACATTGAAAATACATAATATTTGTTGGAACTCTTCAATATACATAAATGTTAAGTATCCAATTATTAAATGAACATTAATTTTGTTGTGCATTAAATATTTACCTACTGAATAATTGCATTGCATCATTATTGATATTTTTGAGAAAAGCATAAATTTTCATGTCAATTATTATTAAAATAATCTGATCTAAATTACGATCTAATTTGGTACACATATTATTTCAAATTTTAAAAAAATAATTTATTGAAAAAAAACATAAAAAAATTTCTCGTTTAGTGTTTCGTATTTAAATTTCTATAAATAATGCTCTTGCTCAGCTCATACTTACTTCGTTGGCTTATTATCACATGATAATTGCTTTGGATCTTTTTCGCTAGTTTATGTTTCCGCAATTTTTCAAGAGCAAAGCCCTATTGTAAACAATTATTTATAAGGCCTCACAGAACAATACCTGCATTATTGAAATTAGAAACAAAAAAGTTGCTAAATCACCTTGTAATGAATTTAAAGTTATGTTTCCCGACACTAGCGTTACCAAATAGAGAGTTAAAATTTTGAGGTTCGATTGTTGCAGAAATTTTGCATACATAAAATTATTCGTGAAAAAGTAGAAAACTAATTAATTAAAAAATTGTTATCACTTTTGATTGCTGGCTGGAGGCACGTTGAGCCTCATTAACATATATGGGCCTATTAGCTCAGTTGGTTAGAGCGTCGTGCTAATAACGCGAAGGTCGTGGGTTCGATCCCCCCATAAGCCATAAGTTTTTTTTTTACTCATTTTATTTATTTCATTTACATTTTTTATTTTCATATATTTTTGTTATTATAATTATGATTAAATTCATTTTTATTTAAACATATTTTACCTACTTTTTATACTCTCACTTTCGTTTTCACTGTAAAGAAAAAGAAGAAGAACAGTAGGTCAAGTATTTGTTGATTTTTTATTTCACTTAAATTACATTATCACACATTGTGAAATAAAAAAAAAAAAAACAAAAATTATATTTATGTTCATCATCAATCGGGTGGCCGGTACTACAACATCATAATCATAATACATAAAAAATGAAATTACTAATAAGAGAATCATACGAATGTTCGTTATCTCATAGAAGGTGAGATATTGTTGTATTTCTTTTATTTGGTTTTGTTTGTGTTATTGCTAACATTCCGAAAATTTTAAATTACTTGACTTATGATAGATTTATGAAATATTAATTTAATTTTGTTTTTTTTTTTCATCTTCTGTTAATTATCTAATTATATGCCGTGTCTTATTTGCATATTTAAAATATCATTAAAAGCATTATAAATATTTAAATTGAAACATACGCATATTGGACTTATTCATATTTTTATTCGACCATTAAATTTGTCTATGTTTGTTCCGTACATTGGCTATTTATATATATAGTTATTTTATTAACTAAAAAACATAAATAACAAAATAAATAAAATCAATTCTTTTTTACCGACATTAACACTATACATTATACAATACAATCATGTTCATTTATTTATTTATAATTATTTAATGGATATAATTTCTCATTTTACTAAAAATATTTATGTATTTTAATGAATTTTACTATATATAAAATTAGCTTTAACATCTATGTTACCAGGGTTGGAAAAATTGTTTTATTTATTTTTCTTAAATCGAATAAATTGAATTTTCGTTATATTTTTTTATTTTATAAAACATATATTTAGACACTGGCGCAAAGATCAGTCGGGTATCCGAAATATCCGAAATTCTTCATCGGATAACCCGTTTCCGAATAGTTCGGTAACTATCCGACCCGAAAATATAGTTTCGGGTCTGAACCGATCCGAAATTCTAGGATTTATAATAATAATGCGGATTAATTTTTTTGCAGGTTATTTTTTTCGTGGATCAATCTTTAAGCGAATTTGTTAACATTATTATTATAAATCCGAGAATTTCTGGTCGGTTCAGACCCGAAAGTATTTTTTAGGTATTTCGGATACCCGACTGATCTCTGCTCTGTTCCTCAAAAATCACTTTCTGTCTGATCCCGGGTCTCACCCGCCATTTTTTTAGGTTTGGTTTAAACGAGAGAAAAAATATATAGGAAATTACACACTTCTACCATAGTACAAGTACACATAGTATGAAACCTCTTTGGATTTTGTATTGAAAAATGTGTCACATTTTTTTAAAGCT
>JAABKK020019439.1:0-19077 GCA_011634745.2 Catotricha subobsoleta | reverse complement strand
TTATAATCAATTTAAAATTAATTAATTAATTAATAATTATTATTATTATTCGATGTTAGCCTCGACCTCTATGTAAAAAAAAAAAATTTTTTTTTTTTTATACTTTCACCATAAAATATTGGCTCGTCTGGAGAGTCTGAATTACATTTATTATTTTAGAGCCAATGTCTTATGGTTTTATATTCTAAAAGAAAGAAAAAAACAAAGAACAGAAAAAATTAATATGATTTGTAAATTGTATTTTTGTTCACGGGTAATTTTTATATAGAAATAAATTTAATGAAATTAATTTTTAATTATTCATTTAATTAGTAAATCATAATTATTATATAATTAAAATATAGAACGTAAATTTTCTACTTAAACATACAAATTTAAAAAAAAAAGAAAATATATAGACAGAATAATAACTGATATACCTCATTTTTTTTCGTTTGTTCTGCGCAAATTCAATAATGTTTTTTTTTTTTTGTTTTTTAAGTAATCGTAATTTATCAAATAAGGAATAAATAGTTTTTAACAAATATTATTTTTTAATAAATACACAAAATACATTACAGACTGTAAAAATTGTAAATGATTACCTCAATATTTTACATTTAAAAACTTTTTATACCGTTACATCGCCGATTAATTAATAGAAAATTTACAATAGATTTTACAAATAGACGTACTAAAAAAAATAAATAAATAATTTTATTTAATATCTAGAGCTTTTCGTAAATAGTTTCAGCTTCTATAATGAATGAATATTTTTTTTCTTACTAATTTTCCATAATTAAAAAATTTATGAGTTTTATTAATTTTTTTTTCGTCATGTTTAACGATTTTACAATCACAGAAGAATCAATGGCTACGGATTCGTCATGAAGTTTCGAACAAAATATACCAACTAGTTCAGTTCAACGATGATGAAACCGAAAATCTTCAAATTATATATCGTTATAAATTGACATAGACTTTGAACATTGGTTTCAACAGAAATTAAAACAATGTCTAGACAAAAAGCGCAAAAATTAAGAAAATTGAAATAAAATAAAGTTAAATAAAAGAAAATTAATAAGAGAACATTTGAGAGGGGGAGTGGTTAGAAATGGAAATGCGGGGTAGCAAAGATGAGCAAAATTATGGGTGGGCTGGGCAACATATTTGAGTTAGAAATTTGTATCCATTAAAGTTTATGGTATTTTTAATTTTTTCAGTAAAATGGTGACAATTTGAAATTTAAGTTTTTTGAAAACAATTATAGAAAAATGCATAAAAATTGTTTGGTTTATTTTTGTGAATTTAATATTTGTAAAATATAATGTCGAGGAATGTGTAAATAAAGCAAAAAAAAATTATATAAAATAAAATTTAAAGAGAAAAAAATTTATTAATTAAATTAAAAATATATAATTAAAAAAATAAAAACAAAAAAAAAATTGATGACAAAAAAAATATTTATTATTAATTTTATTATCATTGTTTCTTTCGTTTACTAAATGTTTTTTTAAATTAATGAATAAATGAAATTTACAGTAAATTTACATTTGAAATGGATTTTTTTTTTAGATAGGGTTTTGTACAAATGCAAAAAAAAAATAGCTAAGAAAATGGGTTTAAAAAATAGTTTAATAGACGATAATTAATTGCAGTTTAGAGAAACGACGGAATTTTTTTTTGTTTTTTTTTTTAGGTAAATAAAAATAATAATATTGAAATTTTGTTCTTGGAAATTAAGTCGCCATTTTACAGTTTTAAAAAAAAAAACCAAACGAAAAAATTTAATGAAAACATTAATAATTTAGTGTACATTTTTATTAATTATTATTATTAAATACTAAAATAAACTTTAAACAAGAATAAAAAAAAAAAATAGTTGATAAAGATAAAAAAAGTACGCTAAATGTATAAAAAAAGAAAATTTAGAAATAAAAATTAAGTTTTTGTTGAAATGTCGTCGTATAAGTGTTTCAATAATGATGATCAAGAAAGAATGAAAGGTTTAGCAAGATAGAGCGCGCGATAGAATGATTAGGATAAGTTTAGATATTATATATATTTTTTTCTTCTTTCGTACTGGCAAACAGAAATTAAGCAATTGTTTTTTTCAAAATAAATAACTCGAGTGAATGGTTGAAGATGCATTTTTTTTAGTTAAACTAAAACTGTTAAAACAACAAAAACAAATATCAAAACCAAACAAAAAAACAAAAAAAAAACAGTTATCAAATTTATTCCATGACAGTTCCATTATATTACTATTAAAATATTACATATTTATATATTGATTGACACACGCAAAAAGAAAAAATGAAAAAGAAAAACATGTTACATGTTAGTTTTTTCATAGAAATAACCATGTTTTTGACCATGTTTTTGTTTTTATCGCTCGACAATTTTTCTAAATTAAAATAGTAATCTTCAACCCTTCACCCAGTTCATTATTCATTTGAAATTTTTCATTCATATTTCGTGGTATTTAATACACTTCAAAAAAAAATAAAAAAAATATAATAAAGAAATATGTATGTGGATAAATTGCAAGAAAAAGAACATCGGATTAGTTCAAGCTCCAATCGCAAGCGCAACTATGGAAATTATAACTATTTCCATACATTTATTTTCCGTATTTGATTTGATAAAAAAAAATTAAAATACTTTCACAAATTATTTTTTTTTTTTTTTAAATCTTTGTTTTACACTTTTTCGATAATGAAAAGAACGTGAAAATTAATTGAAAAAAAATAATAAATATTTAATATGAAATAATAAATTAAAGTAAAGTAATAATTAAAAGAAAGAAAAATCAATAATATTGATAATAAAAAAAAGGAAAAAAAAAAAAACTCAACTAGTCACACGTGCAACACACTCAGGTACAATACAAAAGATTATTCTGTTTTTTAATTAAAAACGAAAAAATAAAATAATGTCTAATAAATAAATTAGTAAACTTATCATTAAGAAATAGTAAAAGAAAAAAATAATAAACTATTCATAAATAATTAATTAATAATTAATATAAAGAAAATTGAATGGAAAAATAAAAATAAAATAAAAATATTGAAAAAAAAACAAAATATTTTTTAAGGTAAAACTACTATTCTATAAAATTACTGTAAAACTACTACCCAAGCTAAAAAAAAAAAAAAACTATTATACATTGATTTTAAGTATAAGAAATAGCGCTTAATAGATGAATAGCTGAGAGTAAAAAGAAAATTTGTTAAAATATTAAAAAAAAAAAAAAACTAATAATTAAATATGAAGCTTTTTGAAAAAAAAAACAAATAAAGCTTAAAAATTAATAATTGTCGAAGCTTTACGGGAATTTTCATTTATAAATATACTTTCTAAATTATTCTTTAATTAAGCACGTCATCGCCATCCAAACTCTTCAACAATTTTGCTTATTATTTGTTGCTGGACATAAATAAATGTTTTGATAAAATATTATGGTTTTCATACTTTTATTAATCGCTTGAAACCATCAAACATTTAAAATTTAAATTTTATATTTATAAGTTTTGTGCAATTTTATTCACTATTCGTCTGTAATAGTTTAAAATCGACAGAGAGATTCAAAAATGTCGTAAATCAACTAATCAAATAATTACTAAAATAATTTTATATTTACTTAAGTTATAAACGATAAATCCAACAATAAATCGATAAAACCACAACATTTAATTTCAATAATAATAATATTTATAAGTAGTCGATTCCATTTGAATCGAACCAACTTTAAAAACCAAATAAATAGAAATAATTAAAACAAAAACTCAGGTGCCAAACAATAAAATAAATTCAATAAAATCAACAACAATTAAAAATATTATACATAGATTAAAATATAACGGATTTGATAGATTAATATTTATGTTACATTGAAATAATATTCACAAAAATAAGATAATATTATAGAGTAAAATCAGAAATCTACACCTAATCCTATTAACGGGAAAATGATTGAAACATGAACCATTCTAGTTAAAATTGAAATCATAAACAATTAATAGTTAAAAAATCAGTTACCTATTTACAAAATAAAACTAGTCCAATTTGCAATAATATATTATGCAATTTAATTTTACACAAAATTCATTTCGATTTCAAAATCGAAACAACAACTTCAGAAATTATATAATCGACAATAGACCAAAAACAATATTAAAGATAAAATAGTTTATTTAGTTAATCAGTTCGCCGTTTCAAATAGCTTAAAGCGTTTCTAAAGCAACACCAAAAAAATATATATATATATTTTATATCTAATTGTATGCAGTAAACGATCTGCGATTTATTTGATAATGATGAAACGTGAATCAGCCGCAAAGAAATAGCGCCATGAATTATGAATATGACATCAATTTTGTGTTTCCCACAGACGCTTAAAATTTTTACGGTTAAAATAATATCTCGCACAGATCATATTTCTAATAAATAAAACACACGTATTCAACTAAACAATAGCCAATTAAATTAATATAAATACAGTTACAACTAACTTCAGTATTTTTTTTTTTAGGGAAAACCACCAAAATCATTTATTTACAAATAAATATTACAAACCATTCATTTTTATTTTATTTTTTTCTGTCTTCCCCTTTTTTTTATATACATAATAATTTAAAAAATATTACAATAGTTAGACTTAAAAATGGAGTTTGCTTATAAAACAATTAAAATATTGAAATCCTACTGGAAATTTAATAAATAATATCATGGCGTGTTTAATTATAGGTAATATTAATTACGAATAAATAATATTTTGCTTGTTTGTTTTTGTTTTTGTTTTTGTTTTTTTTTTGTTTTTACTTTGAAATCAGAATTAATATTTTGATAATTTTTCAGTGAGAAACAAACACTCAGTAACGAAAGAAAAATCTTATTTAAAAAGCAAATCATAAATAGTTTTTTTTTTTATTTTATAAATTCTTTATTAATTTATTTAAAAAAGAAAAATATTAGTAAAAGAAGAGTAAAAAAAAAATTATTAAGCGAGGAGATAAGAAAGAAAATGAAGAAACCCATCGGTACCCATTTACAGTACTGCTTTTTATATATTATTATACAATACAATTTGTTTATTATTACTGTTTTTAATGAAAATAGGCTTTTTTTAAAACTATTATTATAATTATATATATATATTTTTGTTTTATTTCCTTAAAAAGTCTTTTTTGTTCGTATAATAAAACGCAGCGCACACCAATCACCAATAGGAAATTTGTTTACTTTTAAATTTGTTAATAAAACGAGAATAAATTGAATTTTTTTCGAACTCATTCACATTTTATTCGATAAAGTGAAAATATGTGTAAGCATGCGCACGTGCGAACCGAAGGCAACTACTATATAACAACATAAAACTTATTCGAAAATGAATTAAGGTGAATTTATTACTACAAGTAATTAGTTTTATGTTTTTTTTTTATTTACCTAACTTTAAATTAATAAATTAGCTGTTTCTTGATTTTCTTTGTAATTTTTTTTTTTTAATAATAAAAATAAAACACACACATACGTACAATATTTATACCTCACGGCAATTTCTATAGATTTTCTTTATTTTTATTTCGTTTGGTTGTGGGATCTGAAGTTTTGACAAATTAATAGGTCACTTAACAACTAAGTTAACTATGAAAAACTTTGTTGACGTTGACACTGAAACATTCACACACGGTTTGTCGAGTGAATTAACTACTGTTGACCATTGAAGATTTCTTCCCATCAACAACAATAACAAAAATTTGTTACCATTTCTTTTTTCGATTATTCTAAATTCTGTTTATCTTCAATTTTATTTAATTAAACAAATTAGATTGTTGAATATTATGAAAGCAGTTGCTTAATTTACGATTAATTGAATTTTAAATTTATGTTTTTTTTTTTAATTGTTTTTTCTTGTTACTTAAACAATGTAAAATATTTGTATATGTATAAATATTAAATACTACCGCCAGATATAAATAACAGAACCATTTCTTATATATCCCTTGTGGGCAGCGCGTGAATTTTATTTTATGTTTATACAAAAAAACCTATAAATTTTCATTCGATTTATTAAAAAATAAATATTAGAAGAAAAAAAAGAAATAAAATGGAAAATTTCATAGAATATAATTCATTAAATCAAATTAAAAAAAAAAAGAAAAGAAAAAAACTTTGGCTTCAATTTCCAATTATTAAAATTATGAGTAAAAGAAATATAAATAATATTCAAAAACAATGTCTTCATAAAATCTATGGAAATGCATGAAAATTGAAATAATAATAAAAAAAAAATATTTATAAAAATATTACATAATAATATTAAAAATGGATGTTTACGTTGAGTTAATTAATGAAATAAAATGAATTTCAGCAAATTCAACATAATTAATTAAAAAAGAAAATGGAATAAAATTTAATAAATAATTAGCAAACATTTTTAAAAGTCACACAAATTTTCGGAGTAATTAAATTATCAAGCGTAAAATGATGTTCATGAATTTAAGGAAAGACCTTTAATAGCTAATTTGTATATTTGATAAGAAAATAATTCTTGTGTATCAATTTTTACAGAAAAAAAAATTAAATTCGCTTTAAAAGTGTTTTGTTTTTATAATTTTTATTTTTGGGTTTGGTTAAAATTTTAGTATCGTCGAGGTAGATCGACGTTAAATAAATAAAAAAAAAAAAAAACTATGAATTTAAACATTTTTGTTTTTTTGTTAACTTTTAAAATTTATATATATATTTTGTCTTTTTATATGTTTAGGCTTTAATTTTAAAATTTTATGTTTCTAAAACAAAAAAATGAAAAATACACGTACATTATTTTTATTTCCAAAGCTGAAATTTATGCAAATATTTTGTTGTTAAGATATATGATTTTAATGTTTAAATAATTATTGTAATATTATGTGAAAATGTGTAAAGTAAATCACTGGTTCTTTTTAAAAGAGATGTACCGACGAAAAAAAAAACAAGACTTGCAAATGATTTTTATTATTTTTCCTTTTGAATTGTAAAGTTTCTTGTTTTGTTTTTTTTTTCCATTTCATTGTATGATAGAAGTGTTTTTGTTTTTTAATTTCTTGTTTTTTTTTTTTTTTTTAATTGATATCATGATTTAAATGAATATATAATAATAGTAATGTTGAAAACATCTCAGGGATTGATTAAACAATATATATATATATATATATTTTTTACTAAATATTATTATTATTTGATTAGTATTCATTTAATGTTTCATGATTAGTTTTTTTTTGTTTGAATACCAAATGAACATTGGGATAATAATTTATAATCATTTAAGAAAATAAACAACACGTTTTTCAAAATGAATCCTGTAAAACACATGAAGCACTATCTAATTTTTTTTTTAAATTGTGGCGTCAATAAATGACATAATTAACGATAAAAAAAAAAAAATATATATATAAAAATCATTAAAACACTTTCTTACGTTATTTCTTTTCAAGTAAAATACAAACAAAAAAAAAAAAAAACCGGAAGGAATAAGTAAAAACGCTGAATATTAAAACAATAAATTTTAATGATAAGAGAATTTAGTCCCCCAAAAACAAATTTAAGAAATAAGAAAACTAATGAAACTAAACACAAAAACTTCTGCACACATAATATTAAAATATTAAATATGATTTACATTGTGGTTAAATTTTTTTTTGTTTCTTCTTTGGTATTGTTTTTTATTCACACCGAACGCAGTTTACTGAAAAGAAAAATTGAAATTTAATTTTTAATTGAAACTCTATCATTATATTTTTATTTTTTATTTTATTAAAATGAGGAGTATAAACTTTCTTATTGTGAATAATATTTTAAGAATATTTTCATTTTTAAACTAATATTATATATTATTATTATTATTACATTTTTTTTTTTTTTGAATTTATGTTGTTATAAGTTAAATATATTATAAAATACTTATATATATAAAAAAAAAAAAAATGAAAATTCAATGTTAAACATTTTATTCGTTAAAAAATTAATAATAACAAAGTTATTATAGAAAATACATTATTTTGAGTTTTTTTTTGTTTGTTTGTTATATTTTTATTATTTGATTTCAGTTATCTTCTTTTTAAAATGTAGGGCGGTAATTTTAAGCATGACTAACGGAAGATTTACGGATTATCTGAATTAGTATCATTGATTTTCACGAATATTGTGAAGAAACTTGTATTCTCTATTGATTGTTTTAACCATTGATGAATTGAACCAATTGAACCAACAGAAAAAGCAGAAAAATTTATGGAAATCAAAAATATTTTTTCCAAAAATCAGTAGATTTTTCTTATTCGTGTTTAAAGTTATCATCCTTCGTTTCACGTTTATTATTTTTTTTAAGTGAAATAAAGTGCAGTTGCATTAATGTAAGTAGTTTACTTTGGGTTTATATTTTATATCTAACATAATTGCGGTGGTATTTTTTTTTTTTTAATTTGGCCAAATCTCTATGTGTGACAGCCAGACATTATGACATGAAAAATAGCCTATTTATGATGTATTATTATGTTTATAATTACAAGAAATAATAAATTTTGTGAGATAAAATAAATTAAAACTTTGCGTAGACCATAAGTTTCATTATCAATCCAACCTAATTAACTGCTATTGTAAAATATGTTCTTGGAGTATCCGTAAGTTTCTTCAAATTCGTACAGATTTATCTTAAATGTATTTTTAGCATTTATCTAATCGAACTTATTTACGCCAGGATTAAATGTCTTTATGAGAAAAATTTACTAAATTTGACAGAACGCAATTCAGATCTTTCACAGAGATACAATTATCTCTCTACAAACTTTTCAAATTGATCGTATCTCGAAAACTTTATTTATAGAAATATGTTCGAGCAACAAGTGTATTGTATTCGTTTATTTGAAGTAAAGTTTATAGTTATATACGCAACGCCTCAAACACAAAAATATCTTAAAACAGTTTTTGCACTGTTTTAAAATTGTCTGTTTTAGCATTATTTAAATACTGTTTTAATAACTGTTTTAAGACTGTTTCGAGATACAATACAATTTTAAAAGAGATTTGTTACTGAATCATTTAAAACCCGTTTAAATATTGTTTTAATATTCTGCATTTAAAATGATTTCTTTCCTGATACATAATAACATATTAATGAAAAACGAAAATGAAAATATATTATTTCTACGATATTATTAATTGAGCTTAAAAGTTCTTTGATATATACATAAACTGCTCAAAATTTTGAGTGACTTTTAAAATTAGAAAAAAGATAACAAAAACATTATAAATTTATATATTACTTATTATGAATTGGATGTAATAACAAGCATTAAATGTCCCCCATCCAGACAGAAAGAAATTAAATAAATAAATAGCAAAAAAGAGAAATAATCATCAAACATTGTTTAAATGTTGTTTAACCGTCCAAATATTTGAAATGAATTGAAAAAAAAAATTGAATTAAAAGAAAAAAAAATTTAAAAAATTATTGCAAAATATAGGATGCGATGTATATAAAATATTAGAAATTACTCTATACATTCGCCATTATTTAGCTTTTCATTAAAATGTATAAATAAAGATATAAATAAAACCATGTATACTTTTCTCTCTAAACACACAAATATATAAATAAATATATTATATAAAAAATGGAAAAACAAATTAAGAAAAATTAATCAATTGTATATATAATCGTTTTATCATTATTTCTAAATTTTATCTTTTTTAGGTTTCTAGTAAATGTTTGGTTATTATTCATGATTATTATTTATTGAATTGTTTTACTTCGCTTTATTTACTTTGTTAATTAATTTCTGATTTAATGAAGACAAAGAAAAAAAAAATCGAATATTCAGTCCAGTCAGATATCAGATCGTACTTGAATTAAAAATACCAAATTAAATAAATATGAAAAATTAACAAAACCGAGAAGTAAAATAAGAAGAAAAAAAAATTATAATTACAATAAAGAACAAGAAAATAAAGTATACTAAAAAATAATCTATTATTAAATCGATATTATTATATGTAATTAGGTGTTTAATGTACAATTCTTAATCCAAAAAAAAATAAAAAAATAAATAAAATAATAATAATAATAATAATGATAAATGATGTAATAAAATTATTAATATTTTAGCATTTGTAATATGCATTATTTAATAATCAATCATGTTTAAAGAATAAAAAAAGTTTAAATAAATAAATTTAAAAAAATCTCTGATTTGGCCAATTGTTTAACAAATAAATTATAAAACATGATTAAAATTGGTAGTAATTAAATCAAACAAATGAAATTTTTAATTCTTATTATAATTGTCGGAAACACCATCACCTTAAAAAAGTACAAACTAAATTTTTAGAGGCAACTTAAAAGCAAAATAAATAAAATTAAGAAAGAAAAAAATTCACCAGAGAAACAAAATAATTAGCATTTCGGAAGTACAAAAATTCAGGGGTTTTTTTGACATCATCAAACCAAAATTTAATAAAAAAAAAAAAATATGAAAAAAAAATTTTTGAACACAAAATATACGTAATTAAGATGAAATTTAAATTTAATTAATATTTAAAATAAGTTGGTTTTGAGTATTCAGTGTTTTAACCCAATATACATACAATATAAATATAAACAACCTAATTACGTAGTTAAGAAATTGTTAATAAAACAAATTAATGTTCAATTTTTCGTTTCTTTTTCTTCTTCATTTTAATAGAAAAATTTGGCATATTATTCCGTTTCTTTGTGAATTAATGTTTTTATTTGATATTATAATTTTATCCTTTTGTAGTTTCGGGGATATGTGAAATAATTTAGAGAATTTGTATATTTGATTGGTAGTAATTGTAGGATAATAGGTATTAGACTCTATTGAATTTATTAATAAATTCGAATTGATAAAGTTGAGGAAAAACAACTCATGAGTAACAAATTATAAGAATATTTGTTTAAATCAAGAACAGGACAAGTCAAGAGTAGGCTACCTTTTAATTCGCACGTATAAAACTCTCTGCCACACATAAAAATTGTGTGGTATTGGGTATGTTCACATATTATTACTCAAGCGTTATCGAAATTTGAGGCAGAGCCTGTATCTTACGATCGTACATATTGTATATGAAACTGCATAACAATAAAAAGAGTAATGTTTCTTTGAATATTCTCAGACAAATAACATTTTTCGAGACAAATAGAACTAATTGACAAGCATTTTCAATTAAAAAAAAAATTAAAAATACAAAAAAAACAAAAGAAAAACGATTTAAACGCTTTCGAGGTAAGCAACTAATTAATCGAATATTTAAATTGTCACTTCGAATTTCTAACAGCGGACTTTTTCAAGTCAACTGCTACCTTAACACTGTTTATTGGTGTATAGATTATTAAAAGAAAGAACACATTAGAGCATAATAAATGAAATGTAAAAAAGAGAGAGCGAGAGAGAGGGAGGGAGAGAAAAAAAAACCTAATATTGATTGGGAGCGAAATATGGAAATGGGTTCATTAATTACATTGTAAAATACTAGAAAATTGAATATTAATTTTTAAAATAATAAATATTTTGAATTTAAACCATATTAATTTATTAATTAAACGTAAATGATAAAAGAGAAAAAAATAATTAGAAATAAAAATAAGATTAAAAAAAAAAAGAATATCTAGTTAAATATATTTCAAATTGTTACAATTACATTTTATTAATGAATGAATTGGATGGAATACTTTTTAAGAATAAAAATAAAAATTATTTTTAAACTATCTGTAAAAGATTAATTAAAGTAAGTAAGAAACAAAAAATATTAAAATAAAAATGGTATACATTTAATGTCATGAAAATGCAAATTACATAAATTATAAATAATAATATTGATTATAAACAAAAATTAAATAAGCATATTATGTCTGTGATTTCATAATAAATTACAATATATTGATATATAAAAAGATAACAAAAAAAAATATATATAAAATAATTTATTAAATAAAATATTACAAATAAAAAAACAGAAAAAAGAAAAAAAAAATGAATTAAATATTGCATGTTGTATGATATGAAAAACATATAGCACAAAAATTGCAAACAAGAAAATAAATTAATTAATAAATTAATAAAACAAGAATATTGAAACAAAACCAAGTAAAATTTGATATATTTAAAAAAAAAAAAAAAATAATAATAAATAATAAATAAATAAATAAATAAATAAATAAATAAATTGAAAACGTTTCGATGTATAATTGATTAGACTTTTTCATTTTCATGTCTATAATCTTAAAAGAATAAAAGTATAATAAAACCAAAAAAAATAAAATATATAAATAATAATTATTAAGAAAACCCATAAATGAAATAAGAGCACAACCTTAAATGTACGATTATGTAATAATTATACTTAAAGCATATTAATATTTAAATAAATAATTAATTCACTGAAAAAGAACAAAAATATAAATAATATATTAAATTATTATCCAAGCAAAACATAAAAATAAAAAAATACAAAAAAAAATTATTATAAAAATATTATTATTAAACTTGTATACTTACAGATAATGTTTGTAAAACGTGAACCATTCTTTCATACATTTTATTCAAAAAAAAAAAAAAAATGAAAAAAAAATATACATAAAATTTTTGATTAGAGTTCAAACAAAACACACCACAATATTTAAAACCCTTAATAATAAGAAACATAACAAATTATTATATTCCAATAAATAAAAAATAAAAAACAAAATTAAAAGAGAATTTAAATTTTAAATAAATACATCCGAAATTTTTTGGGCATTTGAATAAAAATAAGAAAAGAAATGTAATTTTTAGAATATGACACATAATTCAATTGATGTACGTTTGAAAGTTCTCAATTATGATGTAATCCCCAAATTGATGGAAATCACAACCATATAAAATATATAATAAAATGAATTTGTTGCTAAAAAAAAAAAAAACAAAACGTATTTTTATTTTCTGAACTTTTCGGTTTTGAATATTTATATTTAAATTATATTACAGTTTTACGTTATCGAACATTGGATGATAATGCCCCTCTCCCAACTTGCAGTAGATGCAATTCGACCAGGTGTTTTGTAAAAAATGGACCACCTACCTATATTTGACCTTAAAGTTGCGCTACTTACGAGTCGATTTTTAAATAAGAACCATTTTATAAAAAAAAAAAGTATGCGTTAATGTTATGTGCAAAATTTACCCTCTGATTTATATACGGTTTTTTTTTAATCAATAATCCTTTCAGCCTTTTAATTATTTTAATGGGTTGGGTATTAAAGAGAAAAAAAAAATTTACTATTAGTATAGATAAATACAATTTTACATTTTTTATTTAAACATTAATATTTAATTTTAAAATAAAAGAGTACTTTCCATTTTACATAATACTAGTTTTAAAGCGTTCTAATCATTGCCTTGCCTTTTCTGCATAGTTACTATTTTCATTCAGCTACATCGATAGCTACGGTTACAGAAATAGTATTATTGGAACTGTTTCCAAATCTTTCTTCCCGCTTCTGTAGCTTTTCTATATTTTCTCAGCGCGATTTTTTAATACTTCAACAGAGACAGCTGTCAGTTAATTTTCGTTGAATTTTCTGTATTACTGCTACTAACACTGGCTTTTCCAAAAGGTTTGGCTCTAGCTAGCTTTAAAGTACCAGCTGAAAGTGGTGATCCAAAATTTTTCGCACGTAATTCTAATCGTTCTTTAGTCGACAATCTATATAACTTCAGAATCTTTTTCACGTCTTGATTATCAATCGCAATGGTTTCAATTTCGACTCTACTACCTTTTAATGAACTATAGAACAGAGAACTGTAGAAAAGAAATTCTTGGGATTTCTCTTTGTAGCAATGGTTCCGCTTAGATTGCTGATTGGCTTCAGTACATGAAATCGATGAAGTTAATTTTCTCTTCAATACTATTTTCTTGTGCATCTGTGGCTCAACAATGGGTTCAGCTGGATCTTCGGGCGATTTTGTTCCAGTACTTTGTGTTGATTTTAATATGGCATCGTCATCATGAGTTAAATCCCGGAACAATTTCATCTCCTCATCTAATTCATCATCCTATGGGTTTTTATAAAAAATAACAACATTTAACAAAACTTAATTTAGAATTTTACATTCAGTGTGATTTTTCAATACTTACATTAAGTATATCATCGCCTTTTTCGAGAAGTTCCTCAGAAATCACGGTGCTATCAAATATCTTCATTTTTAACACATTATTTTTAAACAATTATTTTCTGCTTCAAATCTGTGGTGATATTTAATGTTGTTTATTTTCACAATCGTTATTCCTTACAGATAATACTTTTATATATTTTTATGTCAAAATATTAGAAAATTTGTTTTAAATTTACTATAAACAAAAATATTTATTTTGACTTTATGACTCACAGCTGCGGTGCTAATGAATATATTTTCGAAATCGTATTGAAATTCACTTAATGTGAAACCTTTATTTCACAACCGAATGTACTTAACAAATGTTTCCATTTTACAATCTTCGTTTAAATACTAAACATTTTTTACTAAAATAATTTGCAATAATATTTGGTGTTCAGGTATTTTATGTAATAAAAAAGGTACGTATATTTTTTCAGATATATTTTTACCTAAATGCTCAGTCTAATAGTTCAATTTTGAAAAGCCATAACTTTTAAACGGGTACATGCACGCATCCAAATTTATATCGTGATCTCGTGGGACTTTTCATATTAATAGGTTATATATTTTATTTTTCAAAAAATTTGGTACCAATACACGTATGAGTCGATTGTTCAACAAAATGACCTGCGACCACCACTTAACGTAATTTAATTGAGCTTGTAAGTATACGTAGCTTATAACGTGAATACAAATTAGGGATTGACATATTGAAAACACCAGTTCCCCGGTTAAGTTGCATTGAGCAAAGTTAGTACTTGGATGGCTGAAAACTACATTTAAATTCGAATAGATTTTTTTAAATTTAGTGTTAAATTAATACCGAATATACCCGCTTTACGGGAAGTTTGCAAACAACTAACTTTTTCATAAAAAATATGACAGGCTAGAAACTCAATGCGAAGTATGCTTGAGATTTATTTTTGAAGAACTAGGTAAAATAATGAATGAAAAGATATAGCACTGAAATATTATTAACAAAAAAAATTTAAAAATATTATTGAATCATATGCTACACAAATTAATTAAAATAAATATGAAATGCTCAGATGAAACTACAAATATATATATGTAGGATTTTTGATTTTTTGTAATGAAGTTGATGTAAACTAGACATTATTCTGGTGACACATTTTTTTTTTATAAAGAGCAATGATTTTTGTTTTTTTTTGACAGAAGCAATTAATCGGTCAAATAGAATAGATTAAACTTTGTTATATTAAAATCAAAGAAAGAACTAAAGTAAAGTTAAAAGTTTAGTTAAAAGTAAAGTAACGAAGTTTTTATTAAAGAAAGAAGATTTGCTTATTTAAATTATTATTTTTTTTTATTTTATTTTTCTAATAGTATCCGTTTCACGATATTGAATCGATAGTTTATTTTTACTTTTTTTTGTGTTTTTTCGATACAACGGTATTTCTAACAAAAATTATTCTTTTTGTTGTTAAAATGAAATGTGAATTTAAAATTAAAAATTGAAATTTTGTTAAAAGAATAATAAATTTATGTGTTATTATTTAGATTAAAATATTTTATAATAATATTCATGATTTTTTCCGGAAATAAAATAAGAATTGTACATACCTATATTATAAAGCTAATAAACAATAGAACTCGTTTTAAAAATATAAATCAGAGCAATTTCAAAATAAACTCAATAGTAGAGGCAACACCTAATTCAATTTACCAATATCAGAAACTTACAATTCCAAATAAAAATGATTGAATGCATAAAATTAATAATGAATAGAAAAAATACACATATACAATATACATAATATGAAAACAATGAATTATATGATAAGTTGCAATAGCCGATGCAATGTGCCTCATTGTTGCAAATAGAACAATGAAATACAGCTTTTGAAAACATGTGAAACATTGAATAGGCTGATGGACCCTGGCCGATTCCATACAAATTTTTATATTAACTAGAAATAGAAATAAATAAATAAATCTATAAATATTTTTTTTTTTTTTATTAAATGATTGGCTATTTTAGAGCTAATTTAAAGATTGGATTTTTAAATCAATATAAGGCTTTAAATTAGCCATATAATTTGACATTAAAAGCTGATTTATATCTACATTTCGTGCTAACTTAAAGCAATTTAGCTATATAACTGGAGCCAAAACCGGCGATAAAATGTTTTTACACTAGTGACTCTGGCTTATGTATAGCATTACTAAAGCTAAAAAATAGCTGTAAATCAGTTCTATATCAAGTATATAAAGCCAAATGGTTTGTTGGGTATTCATTTATTATTTAATTCTATTTATATTCTTTATATTAATATTATATAATTTACAATTTTATTCAAATCTTTAATTTCAAATCATAATTTTACCTTCGCGCGGGAATCTAACCCGAGTTATTTTATTCGTAGCTGACCGCGTTATCCATTACACCACATCTGCCATGCTGTTAGATACGCTCAGTGTGGATTTGTTATTTGTTATTTGTTATATGTATGTGTGGCTTTATTTCTGCCACAAATTGGCTAAATGATTTGATCATTTTAAAATTTGACATTAGCTATTATATGCAGCCATAAGTATGATTTTATGGCCACCATATAAAGCCAATACTAAATAACTTCATTTATAGCTAATTAGCACTAAAACTACAATTACGGTTATCTTATAGCTGAGTTAAAGCAAATTTATATAAAGCCATTCAGCATTATAGGCAGCCATGAATCGACTTTTATGGCTAATATTATAATTTAAAGCTAATTAGCTGTAAACATTGCCAGTATATAGGTGTAAGTTTTGCCAGCCGACCAATATTTGATTTTGATCATTTTTATTTCATAAATATTTAGTAACGGATTAATTAGTATGGATTAGTAACGAAGATTTGGAATTTGTAATGGTCATTTGAGACAGGAAATCAATTGTCGGCTGGGGAAATGTTTTCTTCAGCCGATTTTAATTTTTTTTGGCGTTTGAAAGTGAAATAGTTAGTATCCGATTTGTAATAATTTGTAACGTATACCTTGAATTTGTAACGTTTATGTTTAACACGGAAAACCAATTTTTCATGTTATAAAAATATTTATAAATGCCAGTATAAGCAAATTAACATTATATATTTTTATGTAATTTTTTTTTATTAATAACAAAGGTTACGGTTACAATCACCGTTGATATAATTTCCCCTTAATCTCACCGCTATACCCATTGGATATTAAGGGAAATTTATATATTTTTAATTTTACTTCATTTTTGAGAAATTTGAAAAATTTTGAAAAAAATCAAGTATTGGTTTGAGAAATTATTTTTTTTTTTTTGTTTTTTTTTTTTAATTTCTTAGAAAAATGAAGTCGTATACCAATTAATTGGCAGCTTGTTTTTTTTGTTTGGGAGAAAAAAAGGAAAGATCTAGTACACACAAATATACATACAATAAATATTTGTTTTTTATTTCGCTACTTTCTTACTGTACATTTTTAAAAACCACATTGTCAATACATATATTGGGTAAGTAATAAGTATAATACATAATTTTAAAACAAAAGATCGTTTATAATTCAAAAATTTTACTAGTTGAACACAATGGCTAATTTTTACTAGAAAAATAAATAAAGTAAAATATTATCTAAAAATATTATCTGCAATATGAGATGTGATTACCAATGTTGAATTGCTTTCTCACTTTAATGCACTGATTTTATTTTAATTTAAAGCAAAGAATATTTTATTTTCCGTATAACTTAACATAACAAACCAATATGCAATGTTCACGTGCCGTATTGATTAAAATTGTTTTGGTAATAAGTAAAAGTATTGTGATTCTTGCTCTTACCCCTGGAACCAACACTGAAGTAAAAAAAATATTTTTTGCCAACGATGACTCATTTAATATACCAAATTTAGCAGTGGCACAGCCATCACAGTTGGCTCACCATTACCTGAACCATCACCTACACGCAAGTTCCCCAAAACTATTTTTTTCACAATAGTTTTGGCCACGTTAAAGTATGACTTTGGACAATGAATTTCTCTCTGTAACAACCTAAAAGCTGCTACAGTGAGAAATTCATTGTTGTTGGCAGCAACGAACCTTGCAATAATATTTAAATTATATATTGATTAAAGATGTATTTTTTTCTGATATTTTCGCATTTTGTTCCCACGATTATTGACCATAAAAGGCTCAGCCATGTTCTCATTCTATTGGCTCTCGCAATTATTATCCGATAGCCTTCATTTTACGTTTAATCGTTTCGCAAGAAAATTTTCTATAGATTCAGGGAAAAATTCAGGGTTTTTCGAAATTCGATCTAGAAATATTTTAATTAATTAATTTCCCGAAAAATAGGTTAATATTTTAATCAGCTGTACTGTTTGTTGCCACAAAAAAAATTTCACGGTTTACCGATCATCAGTGCAGCTCAGTATCTGCATATTTTTTTTTGTTTTTGTTTTATATTTTTTTTATAAAACCTGGGGGCGGGTGGGTGCGGCGTGGAACAAAACATTGGTTTTACAATGTTCCATTTTTTTGTATAATTACTTTAAAAATAATTGTGGTACTGTCAGTTGTTGAAGAGGTGAGTTGGAGGTTCCAGCTTCAACAATTGTTTTAAAAATTTTGCGAAAATCGTCGGCTTTCTTCCTTTCTTTTAAAGTAGCAGAACCGTTTGCTGGTGGTGTAATACAGTACAAAAAAAAATGAACAATGTTCTTGTTAGGCTACCCAGTAGGGTGGTTCGTTTCCCAAAAGGTTAAAATTTTCTAGCTCCAAAAGCATTATTAGATGTGACTGGACCTAAAACGACTATTTTTAATGTCAAGGTCCGATTTTTTTAAATTTTATCCACGCGCAATCCAGTTGAACTTGTGATTTTGAGTATTTGTGTTTTTTCATCTTCTAAGTTCTATAACTTTTGAAAGGATTCAT
>JAABKK020019428.1:0-19079 GCA_011634745.2 Catotricha subobsoleta | reverse complement strand
TGAAAACCCTAATAAAGTGGAAAATTTAATTGCGCAGGGGTCAAAATTTGACGTAATCGGCTCCGCCAAGAAACTTAAGCTGTTTTTGGCATTACTCACGATTTGGCACCCTCGTATTTCGATAAATCGAAAAAAGTGAAAAATGAACCACCTTAATATATATTATACTATACATAGAAACACATAAACTACATTTGCCAGAAGTTTAACTACATTTTTTACATTAAACATATTGATATAGCGGTGAGGGTAGGAAAATTCTGGGAAAATGATTAATTTACTTACCTTTAGCGACGTTTGATCTGTACTCTCTTTTTCACTAGTTACAGATTGACTAGAATTGAAATTTCGTTTAATTTTGGCAACACAATGCTCAACTGGCACCAGGTTACGTCTTAGTAGACTTTGCAAAACGTGCCTTATTGTAGGCCGATGGACTAGTTGCAATACAAATAGATGGGACTAAACAAGTAAAAATAATCATGAAAAAAAAAATTCAATAAAAGATACGAAGAAAAATATTTTTTTTACTTACACAACAACACGCACTAACTGTAATTTGAATTGTATTTCGGCCCGGCTGACAAACTCTTTTCAGGTATAATGGTCGATGTGAACTTTTATTTTCACCTCGATCGATGACAAGTGGTGTTGCATTTGCAGATACTTGAACACTGGCAGGCCAATTTGTGTTCATTTGTCGATCTTCATGATGAAAACATTTCAGTTGTAATTCCAAATCAGACCTGTAAAATGAATTTAATTGTAAAATTGCAAAAAATTATAAAAGTGATACGGAAATAAGTAATTGAATTTGGTTTAAATATTCTTTATTATAATAAAATATGTAACTATTTTTTTATCTCATTCAGTTAAAGAATATAACCTCTAAACTATTTTATCATAAATTTTTCTTCGTAATATAATAATTGACTAAAATTATCGGTTACATTGCATGATTATGCATGCATGATGCATGTCATGCAATACTTTTTTATTCATTGTTTTAATTGTCCAGCTTTATTTATTTATTTATTTTTTGCTATCTAATTGTATTTAATTAGTAAGTAGTAGGATAAAATACATTTATTATAAAAATATTGTTTTTATGTGACATATATAAGGTTTTTTATGTTTGCTTCAGAGAATATTTATCTATTGTTTTTATTTATTTATTCAAGATAATAAATGATGAATGAATAAACAATATTAACATTATTGAAATAAAAATGTTAAAAAATTTGGGCGCATTCGTTAAATTTATGGTTCATGTTTCCATAAATACTTTCAATAAACAAAGATTATCTTGTTTAAAATAGTTTCAAATTACAAATTTATAGATTGAGGCTAACTGATTTCCATATTTTTTTAGATCATTGGCTATGATATTCATCCCGTAGGAGGCGCACTTACAGCTTACAGGTATTTATTCCTTAAAATGGGAAACTATTTTATTAAATATTAATAAAAAAAAAAACAATACGTACAATTATAAATGTAAATCACTAATGAAAAAATCATCATTGTAACTTTTCAGTATATATCTAATTCATACATATCTTTAGCGTAATCTATATATATGCGAGAACAATACAATTTTACCAAGAACATAGTAACAATATTTCAATATGAGAAAATGTTTTAAATTAAATTTATATATGTATTATTGTCACTAGTCACAGACGGAAAAATGTCTAATTTAACCAATCACAGGAACAAATTTTATGATGATTTATCTATCTTGCAACGGACAGACGTAACAATTAATTCTCATAAATAAATGTAGAGAAGATTTATAGATAATCCACTCACGCGTTCTGACATATAAAAATGAAACTATACATAAATCCATTGATTAAAGAATTATTTCATGTTTCTTTCACTAGAAAGGCAATGAATTCTAATAATTCCTTAATTATGCTTAATCGTGTATGAGACTTATCCGCAAATAATCGGAATTATTTGCGTTCACACTCAGGTGTTATCGTCCTATAGATTTATATTTAAGAGCGAATTAAGTATAGCGGCTGCCCCAATATTGATAGAATAGAATATACAAATTGGTAATTTGCAATATGTGGTACCAATAATTATGAAAAAAAAAACAAATAATGCAATATGATTTTAAAAATTAAAAATTATAAAAATCTCTTGTATATCGAAATTTTCTCTTATTTTGTTTCTTGTGATGTATACTATGATTTAATAACTAAAATATTTAAAGATTAATAAAATACGAAGTATATTTTTTTATATAGAAAATATTGTACACTATGTTTATTTATTTATAGTTTATCATTTATATGCATTAGCCCAGCAATTTTTTTTTTTTCATGCAAAATGACAAAATAATAAATAATTGAAAAATAATAACATGAAGGGCTCAGAGCCAAAGGTGACCAACTGCATACCGCATAAAGATCAAAATTGCATAGCAGAAAAAAACAGTTGGTCACTTTTGGCTCTCAGCCCTTCTTTATGTTCCATAAGTTTCATTTTTAAGCTATTAATCATATATCATTATTAAGTGATGGTACTGTATCTATCCGCCAGTGCGATAACTTTAGTTTAGACAGAGTCAACTTTTTGAACTTATGATTTCGGATATCCGTTATTTATATCAATAGTAAGGTCAAGTTCGAAGATGGGTGTGGTGGGTTACATCCACACAGAGTACTGATTAAAATACATCAATTTTGTTAGTAGGCTGGTTGTTTTTAAATTATCAATTTATTTTTTAAATATCAAAGTAGGCTGGCAGTTTTTAAATTATCAAAATAGATTCATTTAACTTTAGATCTATCTGAGTAAAGTTGTTTAACTGTTATTTAAATATTTCAAAAACCGAAAATGAAGCGTAACAATAACGAGACACACCAATCTTTAAGTGAGTGCATTTAATTTAAATAAATAACAATAATTTTTTTTTTTAAATTAAACGCACAATTAATCAACAAAAAACATTCATCAAATTCACGTGCATTGGGTATACCCGTTATACGGTTTATTAAGTGGTGAAACCACTTTATGGGAATGCTCTACTGTATCCATCCGTCAATGCGATAACTTTAGACAGAGTAAACTTTTTAAACTTCTGTTTTCGGATATCCGTTATGTATGTCAATAGTAAGGTACAGTTCGAAGATGGGTGTGGTGGGGTACACCCACACAGAGTACTGATTAAAGTGCATCAATTTTGTTCTTACAATATCAAAGTAGGCTGGCAGTTTTTAAATTATCAAAACAGGTTCATTTAACTTTAGATCCATCCAAGTGAAGTTGTTTAATTGTTTCTGCTCTAGTTATTTAACTATTTCAAAAACCGAAAATGAAGCGTAACAATGACGAGACACTCCAATCTCTAAGTGAGTATTGTTAAAAGAATAAATATAAAAATTCTGAAATATATTTTCCGTTAATTAAATACATTTCTAAATACCTTACGTTTTCGAAGGAGGTCAGTATTTGGATGCACCTACCACTTCGTCTGGAGATCGACACTTATTCAATTTTTGGAAGGAAAGAAGAGAGGTCAAGCTAAAGCTAGGAGTTGAGGATGTAGCATTGAAAATTGGAAATTTAAAGTTTGTCCTTATTTAATCTGTATACATTTAGGTGTATCGAAAAAGGGGTCAAATACTAGGAAATGAGATTTTCGATTGGCTGTAGTGATTTTTCATGGTGATCATAAACCAATTTGTATTATTTGGCCTAAACAATAATGCGTTTAAATAAATAAACAATAATTTTATTTTGTAAATTGAACGTACAATTTTAATCAACAAAAAACATTTATCAAATTTTCGTGCATTGATACCCCGTTTCACCACTTGGGTATACCTGTTATACGGTTTATTGATTTGTGATTATCGGTTCTTACACGATTTAAAATAGAATATATATATATATAAAAAATATACTCTTTAGCTTTTAAGATCATTTATCGACTAAAACATGTATTTCAAAGACTATTTTTTTTTTCAATTCTTATTTTATATGCTGCGTGGCCATCATATCATCCAAATGTTAATATTTATTTTAAAATTTCAGTCAATAAATATCAACTACTTACTTATAGCATATTAATTTTTACACAAAATTAATTTAATAAAATAAATTTAATTTTTAATAAATTATTCAAATTTTTAAATATTTACCTGCACAATAGTGTATTATATACAGTTGGTTTCAATTGGAAAACATGATTGCTGACAGCTAAATTATGCTCCAATCGGAATGGTGATAAAATTATACCATCGCGTACAGGAAACGTGAGGCGAAGTTCATCGTCTTCTGAAAAATGATTGAAAAAATTGTTGATTTTTTTTTTTTTGTTATCATTTTGAAAAAGAATTATTTATTTTAGTTATAAACTGTGTACATTCTTCCACATTCTGATCGGGCACAATAAAAATTGGTGAGACTTAAATAAATCATAAAAAAAAAGTGTAAAGATAAAGAAAAGATTAATACTCGTATGAAGATTTGGTAATATTAGATCATTCGTTTATAAGCATTATCTTATGATGTTCTAAATTACAAGACCAGTGATGAAAAATATTCTAGGATTAAATGTGTTGATTCGATTATTTTTTCGACAAACACATTTACTTACTTGACCTCTTTTTTAATCGTTTCATTTGAAATGACATTCAATTTAATACGTGCATATCTCTTTCGTACATTCAAAAAGACTCCATATATTCCGTTCTTTTAGGATATGTACCATTGCATCTACTGCATGATATCTATTAAATTGCATAAAAATTTGGTTAAGATAAAATGTACATTATTTAATTTAACATTCCATTCTAACAGATCTATTCTGTACTAAAACATCGATGTTTTCCATTTATTAATGAGTATTTGATTGTACTTGATATACCAAAATTCTTAAATTAATCTGAGTTTAACAGATTGTGGATTTTCAGAGTTAACATATATTTTCTAAATTTACCAGGTTAGGTAATATATTAGCATAATGTCTATTTACTATTTTTGTGCACATATACATCGATGTATAAGTGATTCACAGGTGTTTAATTATTCTATTAAAAAAAATAAAAAAAAATAAATAAAAACTTACTGTGCATAGGATGAGGTTTAATATTATCTGGATTTGGGCTGACATACGGCGTCATTGATGTGGCAGGTGTTAAAGGTGGTGTTGGATTACCGGGTACAGGACTATGTTGGTAACTTAAACGTACATCTTGTTGGAATCTACGTCATGGATGGTAAACACATTAATCAAATATATCAAAAAATAAATAGAAAAGAAACTGTATACCCTTGAACATTTTGGTAACCAGGAGTGTTTAATCCTGGACCATGGCCACCAATATAAAATTGTGATTGTGGTGGCCCACCAGGTGCAGTATTATATTGTGGTGGCATTTGTCTTTGTTGTGACATCATACCAGGACCACGTCCGTAGGCATTTATGAGCCCTGGTCGTACATAGCCTTGATGATGCATAGGAACCGGAACAAAGTTTGGTTGATTATGATGAGGATACATTGGTCCTCCAGGAACGTTTTGTGAGGCCGGAACATGGCTCATTGGATACATAGCACGTTTTTGTGCACCATGCATTTGTGATGTTGGATATGGTGACATTCGTCTGGATGGATATCTAAAAAAAAAAATATATGATTTATGAGTATACGTTTAAATTGTTTCGTTGGGGATGTCGCGCTGTCGTTAATTATAAAGAAACAAAAATATTTTACCCATTTGCCATTCCTTGCATTTTTGACATGGGATTCATTTGTGTCATTTCATTCATTTGATTTAGTTGTGCAATTGCATTCATAGTATTCATTCCCATACTAGTATTGGCCATTTGATTCATTGGATGCATCTGTTTATTTTTATTTTATAATAAATATAAATTATTAGTATGTTTGTTGAACTAGTTTAAATTAAATATGTGACAAACGTAAACGTACTTGATGATGATGATTATTATTATGATATTGTCTTGCGGAATTATAGTTCATTCCATTCATTGGCCCTATATTATTCATCTGAACTGCATTAGAATTATTTTTACTGTTCATGAATGCGTGATTACCTTGATTATGCATGTTTATATTGCTTAACTAGAAAATTTATAGAAAAAAAAAAATAATATTACTAACCAAGGAAAAAAAATGTTTGGGTTAATGCGGTGTCATATTTAAATAATTTGTTTACATTGTTTTTTATCTGTTTTTTTTTTTTTTTTTTTTATTTTAAGTAATTGTAACGAGCTATCTTACAATACACTTATCTGTCTATAATATAAAAAATGTATAAATTGTATTAAACCGCACACAATAAAATTAAAAACAAAGATACACAATTTTATAGGTATTGAAAAAAAAAAAAAATAAAAAATAAAATAATAACAATAATAATTCAAATGATAACAAACCTGAGAATTAAAACACATGTCCATGCCTTGTTGGTTTCCAGCTACAGCGACCATATTTAAATTATTTTGTACATTATTCGTGGCAGAAAAATTAATTTTCTCATTACCAGTAATATCATCCCTGATGTAACCTACTCCAAATGGCCGATGATTTATTTGTTGTGTTGTATGTGTATTATTAAAATTATTATTATCAAATTGACTGTGGCTGTTGCTTAAATGCACACTAGGATAATTTATGCTTAAATGCACACTAGGATAATTTATATTAGAGCTATGGTTTTGTACTTCCAGACCTTGATGCTGTTGTTGATAGTAACGTGGATGATTTTCATATTGAAAATTTTGGTCGACAATACTTTGTTGATTATAAATATTGTTGTTAGCATTATTGGGTATTTGTTGTGGTCCATTTGCTGAGGAATGTGATTGTATGTGATTTTGGTAGTTGCTTTGTGACTCCTGATAGGCTCCTATTATTGGAGACTCTTGACTCCCTGGAGCTCTTGAGGAGCCCAACTGGGCATTCATTCCGTAATCATGGCTGCAAATATACATATATATATATATTTATTTATTTTTATTTTAGCGATTTACAGGTCAACAAATTAAAATAATATCTTGCCAATTTTAATACAAAAATATCTTCGATAATGAATTTAAAACCAAATATGTCTTGTAAAATACTTTACATACTTGCTTAAAACTTATTTTATGACAGCAATCGCAATATTTTTGCCATTAAAAAAATAAATAAATAAATAAATAAAATAAAATATAAAACACAGCATTAAACTAATTAATGCTATGGCTACGACTGACCACATTTTCTCAACTACATTCTTTTACGAAATGGTGGTGCAATGTCTCAAGTTTATCAAGGTCTTTAAAACCATAAAGACAATGCATTTCGTTATAAATCGCATTACACCCATTGAAATTATTTAGAAATATGTAAATATATTTAATAAATAAATTTAATTCGAAAATGTGTGCGTATTAACTGAAAATGTAAATGTTATTTGTATCTACCTTCAACCAGAAGTTATATATGAAAATAAAAATTAATACAAACTCAAAAGGTCATTGTTCCAAATATAAAAAAAAAACAACAACAACAACAACAAAATCCACACGCAAAAATTTTTGATATAATTTCCAATTGGAACAATGAGTAGGTACGATTACAAACGAGTTTTTTTTTTCCAACGGTTTTGTAGCATCATTATTATGTTTATTTATTGTTTACGAGTTCGCAGTCCATGTATTATATATATGTACAAATGTATAGTTTTAAGTTATATTTATAGCTATTTATAGAGTATTATTTTGAAAGGTATTCCAATTTTATTTAATTTAAAGAAGGTATTTTATGTTGTTGAAATCACTAATCACTATCACTTTTGGGTTTAATAGAAAAGTTCTCCAGGTGGTCGTACATAAATACGGAAATAGAATCGTACGTAGAGACGAGAAATATTTTTATAATCACTGGGAAAACCCAATTATTTCCATAGAATTACAAGGAAACAGCAATAACAAAATCGAAATTTAATAATTTATCTAAATAAAAGAATATTGCATATAAGAACATAATTTTTTTTAATATGTTCAAAGACATTTTAAGTATCTACGGATTCGACCGGCTAAAGCGTCATAAAGCATTATCTAAATTCACGAGATTGTAAAAAAAAAGAATAAATAAACTTACAATTTAAAAAAATACCATAAAATTTTAGGGTTTTTAATGAATTTGACTTTATATTTACTTTTAGCGCAACTAAGTTCTTTACCAGACTTAAATTATATAATATTTTTAAGCATCTTTCTGTTGATTGAAAAATAAAAACTGTTTTCAATAATTTAAATACAAATTAAATTTTGAAAAGATTTTTTTCTCGAAACTTTCAATGAAGAACAATTAAAACGTTTATTCTAAAATCAAAAATGAGATCAATATATTTTATTGTACCGTTCCTAATTCCTTTTCAATTTAAGCTTAATTCAAATTTTGAAATTCAAAGTTTTTGCTGAAATGATTTAAGCTTAGTTCAAATTTTGGAATTCAAAGTTTTTACTTGTACGATTGCAATTATTCCAAAATCTGTGAAATTACCGATTTTCAAATGAAATAACCATGTTAAAAATCACGACGAAAAATGCAATAAGATAAACATGTTTCTTTTACAAGAAGGATCGCGACTTTTTTTTTAAGTTTTTTTTTTTTTTATAAATACGTATAACGCTCTCTCAGACAACCAAAAAGAATTACTTAAATATGCGTTATTATAGATTACTACTGGTTTTATCTTTCATCTGTATCAACATCACGCTATCACATATTAAGAATAAAAGTTCTAAAAGAACACTTGTGGTATTTTAAAATACCCCCACACAAAATCACAAATACAAAATAAGAAAATAAAAATAAAAAACAGAACAGAACAGAACAGAACAGAACAAAAAACAAAATCTATATACAAAATTAAAAAAAAACAACAAAACAAAACAAAAAGAAGAAAAAAAGAAAAAGATTCAATGAAAAACTTGATTCACCGAGCAATGCACTCTATTTATTTATTATATTATTATTATTTTACTTTATTTTTATATTCGTAATCGTATAAAACAAAACCAATAAGAAGAAATACCAAACTCACAAACTGTGAATTTATTTTTGAATTTCACGCACAAACACGTTAATATGTCATGTTCTTTTCCTGCAGTATTTCGTTTCTTAAAACATTTCTTATTCTTCTTCTCTTCTGCTCTTCTCTCATTTTATTTCTATAGTTATTAATCGTATTATTTCAATAATAATAATAATAAAATAATATAAATAATAATTATTATTATTATAATAATAATAATAATAATAATAATAATAGTAATATAAAAGGTAGAAGGTATCTATACTACACATTACACGACGAATCGTACTCATCCATATAAGTACACAAAATATAAATATATAATATTAGGGTGGTTGAAACTGATATGAAGCAAAAATGTTTTTCTCTAAGTACTTTCTTTTTGGCAAAATTTTGCTAAATATTTTCCAATAAAATATAAAATCCAATATCTCTAGAATGAAAGAATTTAGAGATTTACATATACCAACTATACTTCATTTTTCGAAAAAAATCAAGTATTGATTTCGTAATTTTTTTTTGTTTTTTTTTTAAAACTACTTTTTTTCTGGATCTCAGAATTGAGTGGTCGGATTTTGATGGTCAATATACCAAAAGTAATATATTATTGTTTTCGTCAAAGCATACATATGTTAACGAAAAATGAAGTTGATTTATAAATAGGTCAAAATGGTGCCTGAAGTAGATAAAAGAAATACTTCATCAAAAGTCCAATATTTAGATAATGAAACTGTTTAGAAACTTGGTAAAGCCATTGCCGGGCGCAGCATTTCAAAATATCGATATTTTATAATGGAAATATTTTCGAAATTTTGTCTAAATGCTTCAAAATTGCACATGAGTCGCGTATCAGCAAATTTTCCTATGTATATCTTCTTTTTTCTCATTAGTTTTCTTTGAGTTAGGTGGATAATAGTAAATTTGAACCACCCTAATATCTAAATATATATATATGTATATTTATATATATACAAAAATAAAAAGAAGATAATATATAAATATAATGTTTATAATATGTTGGTTTGGTATATACCTTGTTCAATATAAATCGTAAATTATTTTATGAAACATATAATAGTAATGTTCAGTTCAAGCGATTTCACTACCATCACACCGACATCGACACTGGACAAATGATATATGGTTATGTTGTTTTCTGTTGTTATTTGTTGGTATATAAGTAGAAGTTGGTAGGTTTTTAAAGAAGATCGAGGACAATTTTATCATTAAGGTATTTGTTTTATTTTGTTCTTCTGTATATTTTCTTTTTAAATTTATTGTTTTGATTTTTTTTTACACCCTGTGGCACCTATAAGAAAATAACAAAAAATATACAAAATAAAATCGTATTTTATAATATGTTAAAATATATATTATATTATATTATAATTATATAATTAAGTTTTCGAAGGTCAATGAAACAATGAAATAAATATAAATAAAAATATGTTTTGACTTCTGAGCTGACAAATGAAATAGAACTACATATAAATAGTTCAGGTGTACACGGGCAAGCAGTAAAAAAAAGACAGAGTAAATAAAATTGTAAACATCGTTTCTATAAAAGATACACAAAATAAAATAAAATTAAAAAAAAAGAGTTAAATAAAAATATGTAGACCTTACGATTAGTGTGAAAAAAATATTTTGAATAGAATTAGTTTACTGAAAACTAGGTATAAAAAATTATTCCACGATTAAAAATTTCTTGAAAAAGAAAAAAAAAAGATCTCACAAATTATTTATTTTTTGTTGTTGATGTCGTTTATTGAATTGAATTAGTTAAATTAGTAGAATAATATACACTCAATATTATGTATTTCAGACGGATTGACTATATACAATACAAATTGCTGGTGGTGGTCAGTGTCACGTAGACATAATGTTAACCAGACAAGGTAATTTACCATATGCTGAATGAATTGCATATTATTGTTTAAATGTATGTTCGATTTCTGTAGCATGCAAAACAATAAAAATTGTAAATGATTGTATTTAAAAATACTTGGCTGCTTAATATTTTGTGCTTATTTCACTCATTTCGAAACAATTAATTAATTAATGTTTAAATTACAGATATTTGGTAATAATTCTGATGGTAATTATTATTATGATAAAAAAAAATGTAACGGACTCGTAAAAAAAAACTTCTTTTATGATTATACAAATAAATAAAAAATATTTGTTAAATTCTTCTGAGTGTAAGAGGAACATCGAATATGAGTTATAACACAGTGATGAAAAGAAACACGTTTTAATAACAATACTAAATTTATGCCGATAGTATTCATAAATTAATATAAATCGCAACAATATTTAGTAGATATCAAATACAGAATGAATATTAGTTTGGTTCTTTTTTTTTTGTTTTTATTTGAAATTTAAAAAACTCGGAGGCTAATAAATATATTTGGACTAGGACCAGCTCACGGTAAAAATTTGGGCTCGATTCGCGAACTCTTTGTACCACCAATATCCGACCATAGAATCCTGAGAAAAACCGATCTGATGAAAAAATAATACATAGTAAAAAAAAAAAAATGTTCATTTCACTTTTTGTCAGGAATCAGTGGTCGGAATTTTTATCAATAAACGCAGAATCCCGCTGCTTGTGCAAATATATAAGTTTTTGGTTGCGATCCATCTATTCTGAGAAAAATATTTTTTTTCCTACATTTACATTAAATTCTTTGACCGAAAAAAGAAATAGTTCAAAACAGAAATATATTTATTTTCACAAGCACGAGATTCTGCATCTAGTAATAAGTCATTGACCAATTTCCCACCACTGATTCTTGAAAAAAAGTGAAATGATCAATTTTTTTAATTTTCTTTTCTTATAATTTATTTTTTTACTAAATCGATTTTTCTCACGATTCTGCGGTCGGATATTGGTGGTCAGCGTACAAAAAGAGTCGTATAATCTTGTGTTCTATAAAATACATAAGTTTAATATTTGATATGGATGCTAATTGGCTCTAGTGATTTGATTTGATAGTAAAAGTGACAAAAAAATGATTTAACTCCGGTAAATCTTAATAAAATTAGTCATATTTTTTATTTGAAGTACAAGAACTTCCGCTATTTTCAAGTGCTCTTTACTAGTACAAGAAGTTCACGAATCGAGCCAAAATGTTTACCTATGTTAGTCATAGTCCAAATATATTTTTAAGCACTCGGGGTTTCCATAATTTTTGTTTCGATCCACCCTAATGAAATACTGTTAAACAATCAGTGTATGTCTGTATTGTATTATAATGTCTGAATACATTTGACAATACAGCAAATATGACGAAATAAAATTGTTTAAATAATACTTAATTTACAAATTTTTAGGAAGTTAAAAATTGTTTATATAACTTATTAGATGATATTATCCCTATACTGACCACAATCGAATTTATCTTGGTTTTTCCAAGCCTTTCCAATGGAATATAAATGGAAAATATTCCAATGTTAGGAACCAAAAACGCTTGAAAATGTTTGAAGAAACCCTAATTAAATTATAGGAAAGGTTAGAAAAAACGCATGGAAAATGTTGGATAAACGTATTTATGGAGAGTGTTAAGGATTATTTTGGTGATAGATAGAAAAAACGCTTGGAAGAGTTGGAAAAAAATTAGGAAAACTATATGAATACTTTCCAAAACAATATCCTATTAGGTTTGAGTAAAAAGGGAACGTTTCTAGTATGAAAAATTCTCGGATTTCCTATCCAATCAAATCCTATATTGGAATGAAATTATTGAAATTTTCAATAGAAATTCCAAGCAAATGGTCAATAGGGATGAGTATATTTCTAATATTAAAATTGAAATAAGATAATAATCAACTAGATTTTTCGTTGTTGTATAGGAATCAATTTATAATAATATATTGTTGTAAATACTTACGTTTAATATTTTATTAATTTTAATAAATAAACTCAAATAGTATAAATAAAAAATAACAATAGATCAAAAATACACGAAAATTTATGAAAAAATTATTCACATCAAAGATCATTTCTCTTAAGTACAGCGACGTTGTTAGCAGACGGTTTAAAAGTAGAATTAATCTACTTAACTAGAATTATAATAAAAATTAAAATAAAAAAAAAAACAAAACAAAAACAAAAATACTACTACTTCAATTATCTACGTACCGCTGTTATAATAATTTACTTTCAAAAAAATAATCGTTGAAGGGACTAACACCATGTCTACAGTCTACGATAGGAACCAATATCTATTCTATAAAGTACATAATATAAAAATAGACCGGTAATAAATAATACTGTGCTCTCCGGCATATGTCGAAAAGTAAAATAATATTTAAAAAAAAAAAAAAAAGAATTACAAAGCCTTGAGAAATGTGTCTTAAAATAAATTATTGACTGAAAAGAATATTTTAATTTTGCTGAAAATAGTTACCACATTTCCATATTATTATTTGGTTTTATTTTTGAACACATAATTCTTTATAATATATCGAAAATAGTAAAGCTATTATATGGTTGGTATGTAGGCCTATCTATTATATTTATATTACACAGTCTCCCACTAATATTTCCTATAAATGAAGAGATAAGATTATATATAGGCACCTTTATACGACAATGATTTTGTTTTTGTCTCTGCTTTTTTTTTTTTTTTATTGTGTTCGATACCATTAAAGATTATCAGTCGAATTTTAATTATTTTATACATGTAATGAAGTGCAGCCAATCTCAACCTCGTATTTACTTCACAGGCCGTATTTACCTTAATTTTTGCGATAAAATTTTGCGTTTGGCAGCATTTCCTACTCATTCATTGTTTTTTTTTTTAAATGAAAAAAAAAAATATACGAATACATAACCAGTTAAAGCCATATTTATTTATAATCAATTTGTACTCTTTCAAGTAATTGTAATTGTCATAAAAATAAAAATAATATCTAATAATAATTGATGCAGAACTCTATGATCTACAATTTCAGCAATATTTGTAATAAAATAAAAAAAAATATTTGGAAATTTTTGAAAAAGCTTCTGTGCAATAGAATGCCTGTATTTTGGTATCAATTTCTTTTTCATTTTTTCAAGTTATACATTATTCAAAATTGAAATAGTAAATGATCTCACTGATTGTTATTATGTGTATCTTTAGTACCTACATTGTTTGTTTATGCACTTTTAAAATGTGATTGTTATATTCCTTTCATCTAATATATTTTTAACTCAGATCTATCTGTGTTAGGGTGGATCGAGTTTCTTTTTTTTCGAGTTTCTGTATTGTCAGACAGTCACAGTAAGTCAGTGCCTTTCAAATAATATAGTAGTTATCAAGTTTCAAATATCATCAAAAAACTAAATTTTCGAAATCTGATAACTACGAACAACATAGTACAATGTACCATAGTTGGCAAGCTTACTAGATCGTAAATGTCAAAACACGAGAAAAATTAAATGCACTGAGATCAGTCGGCAATGAAAACGGCAGTTAGTAAAAGAAAATATATTTTGTAATGAAAACGCTAGTTAATAATTTTTACTAATTTTGGCCAGTAAATAACTATATAGTAATGAAAACGGAATTGAATTTCTCTAACTGTTCGACAGTTTCAAGAACTTTAAGAACATCGACATTTAATTTATTTTCAAAATTATTTATACGTGTTACTCAGGACACCAAATACCACGAAAAAAAATGATGGTACTGGCGTTTTTTTTTTTTTAAATGAATCCACCCTAATTTGTGTTTAGTGACTGCAATACATAGACACTTCAAATACTTACAATATGTTTGGATAAAAGATAATAAAAAAGTCCTTTTTTTAACGTATATGAAAAAGAAAAATGGTTTGAAAAATGAAACTAGATTGAAGGAGACAAAGGTGAATATTGAAATTATTTTTAAGGATATTTGAGAAAATATTGTCAAAGTGGGAATAACTATTTTTTTAAAAAATTAAAATTATTTACTAAAACGATTTCTTTCGTTTTACGGCATTATTACGAACGGATTATTCAACAGAAAATATTGGTGTATAATCTCAAAATATATGATCTTGTTTTAGTCACTTTGCTTTTTGCTTTCAGGGTGCTATTATCCAACATTGGAGATTTTTTTTTAAGTATATAAGAATAAAACATTGTATAAAAACGTTTCTTTTAAGGTGTTTTAGTTCAGCACCGCAAATTTGAATTTGTTTGTAGTCGAAAGGGATAGGTTTTATTAACTTTCGGAAAAAATCAAAATTGATAGAAATTCGTCATAGAGGAAGGCAGTAAATTTAAATGTATTAAAAATCAATACAGAGGTATAATTAATTTACTGCCCTTAAATTGTTATCATAAAAATATGGCTGAAACTGATGTGAAAGTAGACATCTTCCATGTTCATTATAAATCAGTAAAATTCTTCTACACTATAAGAAAAATAACTAATTTATCATGATATCGTGCAATAATAGCAATTAAATATACCTCACCCTCACAAGTTAAGAGTTTTTTCTTACTATGTCTCAACATTAAATAATTGATTCAATTAAAATATGAGGCGATTATGATTAAAAATTCGATATATTTTTTTTTTTTTTGGTGTCTCCAAATAAGTATATTTCTAAATAAAAATGCCTTCGATGTTGTTTTTCAATTCTCAGAAAATAAATATGTGTATGAAAATACGACCTCGAAATTAGCTTAATAATGTATAGAGGTGAATAAGTACCCATTGCATGTTACAAAAACGTGGTGAGACATAATAATGTTTGCCGATGGACTTCGGTTATTGTGGTTACCTTAAAACTATAATATTATATATTAAATATTCCATTGGAAAAACTACAATGTAAATGTGGAACATAGAAAAAAAAAATCTTTTCAAAAAAATTTAAAATCAAATTTGTTACTTTCTGGTATCATTTATCGGAAATCTATTTTGGATAAATAAAAAAAAAATAATAATAATAAATGTACACACACTATTATTTATTATTGACACAATTATTCTCTGTCGGAATACGTATTTTGTATTATATATAGCGTGTATAATTCAATTATACAGTGTAAATACGATATTACACTGTTACACATTTATCAGAAAAATATATATTTTTTCATAAATTATTGACATATTTACGATTTTCAGCTAAATCAATTTAATTATAATAAATATTTAAAAAAAAAAAAAAAAAAAATTCTCGTTTATATCATAATATAGGTTATATAGGTGTATACCTCATACGTACAATATGTACATTACCAATAACGTAAGTGAATTATAATGTTCACTATACATAAATGTATAAAGTATCTCCATCCAAATAATATAAATAAGTTATAGTTTCATATTTTTATCTACATAAAATATACATATATATAATATATGGGTAATGGGTATATAGTACTAAAATTAATGTAATGTAACGTCTTATACTTATGCATTATAATTCAACATTTTGACTTCGATTAGTTATAGTAGTTAGTAGGTAATAACACACGAAGTATATTATAATCGTAAATAGTGTATATATACTCTGCTTGTATGTAAATTGTGGATACCTAACTCTATTATATTATTTATATAATATAAATTATAAAGCGATCACCACTTATAGAAACTAAAAGATATCTACTACCTACAATCCAACATACAGACAAAAATAATAATTATTATTATTATAATAATATCTACATTTTGAGATTGTCAAACATTAAATATTTTACTGCTTATTACTTATATATGCGTATTATAAGATATTATAATCCAGTAGCGTATTTAAACATTTTTACTATAATATTTTTTAGTGAATAATAGACATTGGCAAAATTTTGTTTAAGTGATTTACCTGCTAGTATTTATATGTGGTTGTGTTATTTTAGAGGCTTATGTTGCCTAACGTCAAATCCATTAACACTAGAGGAAAACTCCCAAAAATCACAAAATGAACGAAAATTTCAATATTATATATTTATAAATGTACTCTGTTAGTTACACTACCACTTTGAAAAGTTCACCCCTTTTGAATATAATATGTACACTGACACTAAGAGAGGTCAATAATATATATAATGTATATAATATATAATTTCTGTTTCTGTTTTTTTTTTTTTGCTCGTCAATACATGTAATTTAACACAAGGGAACTGTCCGTGTGGTGACAACTGAATCAAAAGAAAACTATATATCCAATTGTAATAAATAAATGCTCATTGCATTTTGCACATTAATCCAAATCAATGAAGAGTATGTGTGTGTGTATAATAAACCATGAACATATTATTATTATTATAAATAAAATATACAATTCTTAAATTACATTAATTTGCATTCATTCATTTATTTTTAAGTAAGTATATTAATATTTTTATTATTATTATTATTATTATTATTATTGTTAATATGATTTTTTTTTGTCAGTATTTTGTTTTTAGTTTTTAAAAAGTTTGTTTATTTTCATTTTTTTTTTTGGTCACATTTCGGCATATTTTCCGAATTTTCATTTTATAGATCTATACAACAGTTGAATATTGTGGAAATTATGGTTACCATATCCATTGGCTACCGAATCCATAAAATATATGATACAAAAAAAAAAAAACATACGAGACGACAAAGTACGCCCACAATGAAAGCTATCTCTTCGATGTCAAAAATGAACTAAACTATGAGGTGAGGAGCTGAGAAAATAAAATGTTAAATGATCAAAAAATTACTTGGATCGTAGGAAATCGGTTGGATGTCGCATAATGTCGGTTAAATATTTGTTATATACTTAGCGATAGCACGGCATATATGCACACAAATTTATTTGCCGAAGTGTGGGTATATAAATATATATGCAGGTGTGTGTTGTTAGCAGAGATATGAATTGAATATATTCGATATATACGCCGTATAGTAAATATAATGCCGAACCACATTGCTTTTTGCTGTACGGAGAGCAAATAATAAAATTTGCTAAGGTCTGGTTTACTTTGTATTTTGAGATACAAATTACAGATTTGATGGAATTTATTTAATCAAAAGTTTATTTCATTTGTCTCTAAATTTGACATATATGAATTATATTTGCTTAATTTTTAAATTTGTTCCTCTTGGTACAATAAACTCTCTATTAGAGAACAACCCTAAGAACGAACCAACTCTTATAAGTACACCATTTAATGTAGTTATTTTTTTGAAAGTCTTTTAGAGAACCATATCTTATAACCAATTTATATGCGAGTGGTCACTTAATACGCGACGGAAGCTGGTTCTGTAATAGTATATCTGCTTAAATAAGCATATAATCTCTGTCTTACTTGAATCAACATAATTCGATGTTAACATCAGCGACTAAATACCTCAAATAAACTAAGTACATCATTATAATGTTCTTTACCTAATTTATACCTTTGTTCTAGTCGATCATTATTTAAATAGAAATAACGAAGGAATGTTATCGCGCAGTACATTTTATGACGTGTATAGTTTAGAATGGTAGATTATTTCAAATTAATTTTATTGCTTGTGTGTCATTGCCACAAGTTAAGTTTTAGAAACCCCGTTGGTAAATAAGAACACGTTATTTGCAATTCTCCGCTGTTGTTTGCTTAACATTCGATTTCTATTTAAGTTTTCGATCTGCTTATACATTATACATATTCAAAGGTATAACCAAATGAACATAAATTATACTCAAGTAATCCAATTAACATTTGAAATTATTCTTATACAATTTCATATATAAAAAGAATGATAAAAGTTTTCACTATTTTTATGTCCATATAGCATTAAAAAAAAATTAATGTTTTTGCATCAATGAGAAATTATGAACAAGCCTTAAGTTAAATTTATATAATATTACCTCTATATAAATATATATTATCATCATTACTTACACAGTATTGTTTTGTATACCTAAACCCAATAATAGTATAACGTATTGTATTATATATTATACTCAACTCGAACTCATCGTGTATAATCAGAATAGAACTACTGTGACTGTACCAATTCAATATGTATAAAAAAAAAAGTGAATAATGCAGAAGTTTATAGTTT
>JAABKK020019417.1:5585-19080 GCA_011634745.2 Catotricha subobsoleta | reverse complement strand
TGGACTGATGGTATTAATTTTGAACGTATAAACCCTAAGAAGAATTCTAAAATCAAAAATCTTCAAAAAATATGAAAAAAACCGGTCACTCTAACACTTTAAATCAAAGTTTTATTTTAATTAATGTTTGAATGCAGAACATTATATAAGAGACATTTGTAGTATTCAAAATAAACTTAATTTTTATAAAAGAAAATAACTTTGGGGTTTTTTTTTTTTTTTGATAAATAATATAGCACTAAATCTCATGCAAACATGTAAATAATACCCACCTTCAAAGCAACTATAACCATTGTGATCTCTTATAACTTATACCTTGATTTTAGCATACGTTTTACTCAATTTTTTTTTTTCGTTTTTACATCAATTTTTCACGCAGTTTGATATTTGAGACTTTTTACGGTCACACTTCATTTTCAACAATAATATTTATGGTAAATATATTTTACATTCATCATATAATGTTGTTACTTATATAATTTATATTTATAAATATCAGGTATTTGTGAAGTGGTAAATTTATTTATTGAACATTTCCTGCACATTTTAATCAATAAATTGAATTTTTCGTAAATTTATTTCTCAGAGGATTTTCAGATAACATTTGGTGCATATTCTAACTTTTTTTTTTTAAATTCGTTTTCTTCAAATATGAACTTCTTTTTAAAAATATTAATTTATTGCTTCTGCTAATCATTTAAATTAAGAAAAATAAATTACATATAAATATTAACGAAAAGGTATGATCTGCAATAAGTATTTAATCAGCAAGCAATGTAAAAGTTTGTCTTGCTGATGTCTCAGTGCCGGGCGTAAAGTTTAATGGCGCTCTAGACAGAATTGATTTTTTTTCGCCTTATTCATATTTGCTTAAGATATGAAAACAAAGTTGCGCTCCTTACACTCAGTAGAAAATTTCAATATTCGCGCCCCTACTCGGAGCTGAACATTTCAATCTTCGCTTTCCTTAACTGTTTAAAACTTGTACATAAAGCTCGCGTTATTCGCTCTCATCATCGATTTTGGCGCCCCTTAAATTTGGCGCTTTAGGCTGTAGCCTGCGAGGTTATGCCTTACGCCGGCACTGTATATTTTGCATCGAGATATTGAGAGATATCGGAATAATTTCTGAGACATGGAAATAATTCAATAAGTTACAGCAATCTGTTAGCAAATATCACAGAAATATTGAAAATGAAATTATATGTAATACGTTAGACAGATCGGTGTCTTAACTATATGTCTCTGAAATGTCTTGAAGACATCAATATCAACTTTAAGACACATCTTAAAGATATTTCAAGTATGTTGTTGAGATTATTTTCAGAATATATACATCTCAGCAGCAATAACTTGACGACACGTCGAAAAACTTTTATGTTTTCTGGTTATTTATTATTTTTTGTTTCTCGATTTTATTTAACTCGCGTATCGCCATAATGTTTGGGAATATGAAAAATTATTCATTGCAATATTTGAATCTATATCCATTTTTTTAGGAACATTACTATTAGTTTATGCTCCTGTTTACTTCTTTATAGCACAGAAAGGTAATATATTTGAATGTAAAAGGTTTTCTTTAAAAAAAAAAAATATATACTTAATTTGAAATTAATAATAACTAAGAACGTTTCGAATAAATGTTTTATGCATGTAAATTTTTTTGTGTGAAATGCACACGGTTTCATTATTATATTCCTTTTATATATGAAAAGTAAAAGTAGTTCGCGGTTCGGTGTTTAAATCAAGTCAGAGCCAGTATATATGTACGAAATTATTTATATTAGTATGACCAACCTTCATATAATAATCACATAACCATAATAATATCACAATCGAATGGCTATAGGCATTTAAAGTGTAGCAAAATTATCCAATAAAATAATGGTAAGTATAGAATGCATATAAATTTCAAAAAGTAAATTTTATCGATAAATTCAATCAGCAAAAAAAAATAATAAAATATTGCATTCAGTTTTGTTCTATAAGAAAATTATTAAATAATTATATCTTTTATTTTTTATGACATAATTAATTATAATAAAATTTCACGACAATTTATTATGCGGTCACAAAAAATTGTGAATAATTTTTAATATGAATTTTCATTTAGCAGAGTTAGTATATGTCTTTTATTTTATAAAATTCGACAGAATCAGAAAGAGTAAACAATTTTAATTGTTATTTTTGGTTTGCAAAAAATATAAAAATCAATTCAATTCAATTTATAGTTATGTATATTGAGCCTGACCTAAACCACTTATTATATACAATATAATAAATGCCATTCATTAGCGGTACTCAAAAACATCATCTGCACAAATAAGTGGAAGTACAATTACAATATTTATCTTAATTATATATATATAAACGGTTAACGGTTAACGATTATATCGTAAACTATGCGTCCATGCCCACCGCATGTCATGAATTTTATTTAATATTTTCGTGACTATATTTTTTTCTTATAACAAAAAAATTAAACAACTTGTACAAAATCGTAAAAGCTTTTCGACTCGATTTATCAAAATATTTTTTTCTTTTCTATAATTAAGTATTTTTCTTAAAATTGCCTCCTAGATCGATCATTGTTTTTATAATATATCATCGAATTCGAGACTAAACACTTCTGGTGTCATAAATTCTTTACGATTTACGGTGTTTTTTTTTGTCTCCTTTTTTCTTTTAAAATCATTACCATATACTTATTCGCTTGGTTTTATGTAATAAAGAAAATATCACGAAACAATTCATAAAATATGTTACACCAATAACGCATGAAAAAAAACCAACCAACAACAACAACAATTGAATTATGTATAGAAAAAAAAACCGAATACGTAACATAAAAATAAAAATGCGTTTACATTTTCTGAATAATGAAACCAATAAATACACAAAATAAAAAATATCTAGATTAAGGTGGCTGCAATATGCCAGCCAGGCAGCTCATACAGTATTTTTCTCTAATCAGCAGTCAATCGAGAGCTATTACCTACCTATTTATTCATGGTAAATTAATCACATATGTTTTTTTTTTTTTCTTCTTTCTTTCTTCTGTTGGCTGAATTCTTTTTCAATTCGCGCGCGCACACAGTATGTTTTGACATATATATAAAGTTGAGCGATTGTTGCTGTTGTTGTTGTTGTTGTTGATTTTATTATTATTATTATTATTATTATTATTTCTTTCGCTTTTTATTCAACAAAGTTACTTTTGCTTAATTTTGATTTTGATGAAAAGGTAGGTTTAAAAATAAATAATGTAATTTTATAACAACTTGTTATTGTGGAATTTTTTCTTTTTTTTGTTCACTTCTTGTCTTCGGTTGTTTGGATATTGAATAACACTTAAACATATTGTTGTTATTATGTGAGCCTGAATATTTTGTTTAATGAACTTTAATTAGATCATTTGTAATTTTATTAATTTCTATTATGTAAATTATTTATAATATATGTGTAAAAGTTTTTCGGGTATATTGATTTAAGATTTATATATATTTTTATTTGTGTGATTTCGTCTTGTTACCGTTGGCCAGGTTGGTGGTTTGATTACGTTTTAAGGTATAATTTCGCACAGAGGGACATCTAATTATCAAATATTTTTATGAGTTTTATTATATAATTTGTTGGTTTGTAATTTTGATTTAAAGAAAATGAGAGAAAAAAAGAAAAAACTTAATGGGTAATCAAACACATGTCGTGACTGCCACCATTGTTTGTTTGTTTTTCTCTTTTTTTTTTTTTTAATAAAGCAGGCGAAAAATTAATATAATTTTATACAATTTCGAGTCGGCATTGATATTAAAAGCAGCCCAAAGTCATTTAACAAACTCTGAATTATTCGATTATATATTTTATAAATTCTTTATTTTTATGTCATTTCATTCTATGTTCATTAAGTATATACCTACTTAATATCCACCTGAAAAAAAAGACAAAAAAAAAATTGTCGAAACAAATACCTACGAGTCTACGACATTAAATGCAATTAACCATAAGTCACCCATTTAACAATGCGCACACAGAGACCAATTTAATAAGAAAAATATTATATATATATAATTAATTTTAAAGATATATTTCTTAATATGGTAGCAATTTCCAAGGATAAATGAAAATTATATTTTTCCACCAATTTAAAATAATTGCTCCAAAAATAAGAATAAAACGATACACTTAGAAACATTTTTTTTTCCATGTAAAAATTAAAATGAAAACAAAATAATAATAATAATAATATATCGGTCAGTCGTATATACAACAAGAGAGATAGGATAGGAACCTTCACCAGATAAAACTCCTCTCATAAAACAAGGAAGGTCATATATTTTATATTATATTATATATTATATTATGTGCTCATTCATATTCACATATATAGAGCCACTTAATAGTAGAAAATTATTATAATTGTCCATTGAGTACTTGCGCGAACTTGATATCCAAGACTAACCGTGCGCTCAAATAACATATATATATACCGAACCAACGAATAAATAATATTCATATTACACCACAAATAATTAAACATTATTAAAAACATATATAAAACTTTTGGTTATGCAAAAAGGTCAAGAAATAAATTTTTAATATATATTGTTACATCAAATAGTTTTTTTTTTGTTTTGTTTTGTTTTGTTGTTTTCCAACTTAGATATCGAATGTGTAACGTGTGTAAGAGCGTTTGTATATGCTTTATCGGACCACGCATCATTTTAATGTAAAGAAACAACAACAACAACATCACAAATTATGATATTCGATTTCCAGGCACACGACTCGGTTAGTTTTTATGATTAAATTGTCTGGGTTTTTTTCTTCTTTCATATAATTTTTTTTTCTATTCACCATAATGATTAAATTTAATTAACAATTTCATTGCGGCAAGTACCAAAGAAATCAACCATAAAGCCACTCGTATCTCTATATATATATATAATTCCAACTAAGATATAGAAGTCCAACTATGGTATATACTCGTATGCATGGACGTACGTCATGAGCGCTTGCAATATCGAATACAAAAAAATTTATACCACAATTATATATGCAACGTAATCCAATTAATGGCATTGCTTACAGTGTTCATTGTAAGCAATGCCACCATACTCCTCGTATATCTATGCTATCTATTCCTCAACTATATTTTTAGATATGAAATGCAGTATTAATGCAATAGCATGGCATTGCATATATGCTTATGCATAAATATATGTAAAATAGTTTTTTTTTAAAAAAACTCTATGCCAAACATGTAAAATAAGAAAAAGACTTGTAAAATGCTTTTGATTTATCAAAATGCTATTCCAATGGCTAGAATTATTATGTTATGATATTGTTTGTTATGTGTGCAAGTGTAGAATTCATATTGGTTGGGTGATATACATAGAAAATACATTCATGCATTGTCATTAATTTCAATTTTATAAAATATATAAACTGGGCGAATGTTAATAATGTAGAGCAATTTCGCTTTCATTTTCATTTTTTTTTTTCTTCTCTTCTTGTTTATATAAAAATGGTTTGTTTTGCACAGGTAGGCACCTATATATATATGTTCAGGTAATAGGCAATAAGAAAATATAGATATACCGATATAGAGTTAGCAAACAAAATACAAACGATACACATTGTTGGCATAAAACCATGTGTGTGGTGCTGGTATATGGATGGTGTATGCCACTATTATTATTATTGCTATTATTGTATAAAAGAAGTTGTGTAATGTTTTCATTTATTTTGTTGTAATAATATTATTAAGTGTATTATAATACCATTTGAATATTATATGGTTTAAATAGAAAAATCACTATAGTGTAAGTACACACATTGCCACGGATTGTAAGCAAACTAATTCAACCGTTTTTTTTATTATTATTATTATTATTATTATCATTATAATATTTAAATACACAGTCTTATGGTATGTTTAAGAAAACAAGTGTTAAAAAATGTTTCAATTCTATTACAAATTTTTGCCATATTTAAATTTGAATTAGTGATTTTATTTTTATTAATACATATAATAAGTTGCATGGTTTTTAATGATTTTCTGATTTTATTATCGATTTTCTAATTCGATATTACGTGCGAACATTAAAAACAATAAACGATTTATAAACAAATATGTGATATTTTAAGAAAATAACAATAATTTGTTATATTTATTTGAATGGGCAGGGAATGTACGAGTATAATTTAATGCAGTTTCGGTTAACTATGTTAACCACTGGCAAATTACACAAAAAAAAACTTGGTTGAAATTTAATTAATGAATGCCAATTAAATATGAACACTGAACAGGAAACGATATATATTTTCCAATTAATGTTTATATTTAATTTTGTCATGAGCGAGTTACGTCTTTTGATTACAACATACGTTTATATGGCTAAATATGGTTTATTTTTAATTATATAGAAGTGTTTTATTTATGTCAGGCATTGTAAATATATATGATTTTATTGGAATCGCTTTTTATCTTTGTAGCTTATTAATTTGTGTATATTCATGGTTCTTTAACAATCACAATTGCATATACAATATATTGTGTATCTGTGCATTTTTCTTGTTTCTTGGCGGAACACAATTTTCATGAGTTATGATTTAAAAAAAAAAACGGTAGCTTTATTTCAAGACCGTAGGTTTTTTTCTTTTTCTTTTTTTCTAATTATTTGTTTAGCATTTTAGAATGACGATAGTTGAATAAAAGCCTAGAAATATAAATAAAAATTGCAACAGCTGTCACGTTAGGAGGGCTGTATGGATACCAAACAGAACAGAGCAGAACATACATTTACACCTTCATTCACTCAATCACAACAACAGGGGCTGGAACGTTGTAGGTGTAGGGACCAGTGTGACGCACGCAAAGATTTCATTTATAGTTCGTTTTTTTAACATATTTATTTATTTATCATCATTATCAGTATATTCAGTGTAGTTCCTCCTTAATACTGAGTACTGAATACTGGCATCAATGGCCCAATCCAATAATGGTACCACCAACCAAAAGCACTTGTGATGTATTAAGTATCAATTGAGAGAAGTTGTTCTCGATGTTTTATTTATGAAAATACGGTCTAACGTCCATTTATTTATTTGTGCTATTTCATCAGCAGATATTTATTAAAAATAAAATTGTGACAGATTAATATATGTAATCTTAGGCCAACCAATGGCATACAAGTTACAAGCGGATTTAGAATATAGAGGTGAGAAAAAGAAAACAATATAACATCTATATTCTATACGGTTAATTTTCTCATTTCAAATTTTTTGTAATAAATTGGTTTTTAAATGCCCTTTACTGTCCTCTGTGTCATCTGTGTGTGTCTAAAATTATCGACAAATATGATCCAGACATATGTCATCTACCATCAGTTTCCATTATTAAAGTCATCACCATTAAAATGGTATAAACTTAAACACGTTATAAAGAAATTTAAATAATTCTAAAAAAAAAAAAAAAAATGTTCACCTCACGTCCGCACACTTAAATATTATAGATTATAATAATCCATTTAATAGATATCATAATAAAATTTATTAACATATATTTCTTAGGCAGTCAACGAACGAATTATTACAGGTAAATTTATATTGTATGGGTTCTGAAAAGGAAAAAGAAAAAGATTTAAGAAAAAAACACGCACAGAAATGAACACAAAAACAGCGAAAAACGTTTAATATGCTAGTCCAGTTGATATTTATACCAGTGAAATTGAATAATATTGCAATAAAAGTGGTAATAAAAGCACAGTAGCGGTAGCCGCAAATGTACAAGAAATGATCCAAATATGCAAAAAACTATAAAATATTTATTATATTGTAATATTTCGCATTTCTAAAGTAAAACTGAAATTAGTGTATAATCCGGCTACCGACAAGCTAGTAAATATCAGTAATTTTTTTTTCTTCTTTCTTATTTCAATAATGTTTATATAGATTTATTGGCAAATTATATTTGAATGGCTATTGAAAATACGTTTGACTTAATAAATATTCATTGAAAGTTGGTAATTAGTTGTTTTACAAATACATATTATACAGAATTCAACTATAAAAAGTTCAATGTACGATTTATTAACTCTATAATCAGCACAGGCGGATTATTTAAGGTAAGTAAGTATAAGATAAAAGAAATTCTTTTTTAAAAACAAAAATTCTAAATATAATCAAAAATAATTCAATGCAGAGAATTATTGATTGTTTGTTAACGATTCGATGAACTTTATATACAGAACAATTTTGATTGAGAAATAGATTATTATTTAGATTGAATTGTATAAGAAAAACCACACAATATTTATGTTACCATTAATCGGCCAATGTACCTTTAAAATATTTTACGCAAATATTATCTTATACAAACAGTCAGACACCACAATTGGATGGTGACGTAATGTACCTACCATCTATACATATATCCAATCGATATATAGAAAACCGCAGTTTTGGTTGAATTATAACATGAATGAGTAGCCAAACACTGTGAAAGACTCGCAACATGATATGAATCACATTTATTTTTAAATAGTTGTCAGCAAGCTCAACTCAAATCAATATTTCCAATTTTACGACACTTGATTGAATTGATTTTTTGAAGAGCTGTATGAATTATATTTACTTTATGCATAACGATGTTATGACGATGATAAAATAATAAATTTAATGATGACCAAAATTATTTCTGTTTTAATATTGGATAATTTTTTTTTTCTTTTTTCTGTTTTGTATAGTTATTATAAACAGTTGTGATATTTAAATATTAATGTTATAATGATCGTCGTCTACGTAAAATTTACACACAGACTAAAACTGCTGTTTAGAAATATATGCAGATTTGGAAATGTTTATAGTTTCATTTTCGATACGGTAATATATCTTTAACTCTTTAACAGTCTTCTGTTTTTGAATACAAGATTTTAATTGCTCGACATTCTTGACAAAGTTATACCATACTTGAAATATCACATTTTTGTGATTAATGATTTTATTGTTTTTTTTTGGATGATGTGGAATATATTCGTGTCTATGCTTCAAATCCATCAAAATAACTACTCTAAGTAAGAAGAGATTTTCCAATGATAATATTTCAAAAACAAGAAGAAAATCACGTGCATTACTCTGAACGAGGGGTAGGACACAGGCCAAACCGTGGCCTCTGATTCCATTTTTTTTTTTGGAATCTTTTAAATGAATGCCAAAAAATTCCAAATGATTCCAAGAGTTGTGGCTCCTGAATCCATCGCTTTTGTGACAATTTTTAGAAAGATTCTTCTTAATAATTCCAAGATTCCAGCCAAAGATTCCAAATGATTCCAAGACCTGTGGCCCCTGATTCAAACTAGTGTCCTACCCCTCGATTCTGAAGACTGTTAATTTCCAAACAAATGGATTTTTATCAAGATTTAGTGATAGGATATCGATTATTGAACAGCCAAAGAGACGTAGAATTCTAATCACTTGAAAATATATTATTGTTTTTGGTTCAATTTGTTCAGTGAATCTTTTTATCACTAAATTAAGTGTCACAAACAAAAAACTACCAGAACTTGTACTAAATATGATGTATTTTCATGACAATAAAATTCGGCATCTATTTGTTGGTCGATGATCAATATATCCAACAACTTAATCCTGTGAAAATTCCAAGAAATCAAAAAAAAACAGTACTAATCTCTACTTGTTCTGGATTTGAAATGGTAGAATAGATTTCAACAAAAAAAAAAAAACGAAGTAATAACTAATTCAAATCACACGGAAAAGAAAACCATATATCAACAAAGTTGCTTTTTTTCTTTCATAATTTTTAATTGCAAGACTAATATTACTCAACAAAAAAAAAAAAAAATACGTACATTGTAATAATTATATGCCTAACTATACCAACTAAATATTGTGCACACTGACAGCTGATGGTACAAACCATAAATCGTATTATTATTATTTATTGCTACAATAATATTAATAAAATTGTTATATTTATTGCCGGCAATGTTCGTTGTTTTGATGCGAATAATTAAATAGAAGAAAAAAAAAATGTAACCGCATTTATATTTGCACACCTCAAATTTTACCAAACACACCGACATCACACATTTATACCAAACAATATTATTTTCTATATCTTTATAGTTCCCGATTATATATATTAATCCATCCTCTCGTATATATATTGGTAAGGCTGTCTGTTAGCTATGGGGTTAACATATTAAGCAAAACTATACAAGTGAGGCCTGTCATTAATACCAGAAATATTAAGCATTACAGAAATAAAACATGTATTTCAACTTGAGACCTTCTATTACTTGCAGAAACTTATGTTTTCGTTCCTATATATAAAATGAATGCAATGCGATGCTTGCACTCGCCGCACAGCCACTATTGATACACTTTTAAAATATAAATTTATTATGAACAGTTTTTTTTTTGTTTTGTTTTGTTTTTAGCTCTAAATAATGTTTTACTTATTTTTAGCCGCAATGCTTTCACTTTCTTCACATATAATCTGTGCAATAAAATCAATATACGTAGTCGGTACTGATGTTTTGATAGCATATAGAAAATAAAGAAATAAAAAAAAAAACCAAGCCACAATGTTTTTTTTTTTTCATTTTACTCTGCATAAGTATGTTGTGAAAATATTATTGCATTATATATGAAAAAGAAGGAAGGAACTTATACTTGGCCAGGTTTGCCTATATATGTCTGTACATCATATATATAAAATTATATTCGAAACGATTATTACATTAATTTTTGTAGGCGAACAAGCAGAGCAAACAAAAAATAAAAATCAATAAATAAATACTCGAATGTCTGATCTGATCCATTCAAACTGTTCTTAATTCAGTCATTATTTATGAAATGATGTAATTTATATACCATTTTCGTATATATATTGTTAATTGCAAGTATAGTGATTTCAATAAATTTTAACGATGGAAAAAATTGAAAAATATACATAATAAAGATAATGATCAAAAGCAATTTGTTGTAAGTACTTGGATATATATTCGAATAAATATTAGTGAATTATGTGAATTTTGATGAATGAGCGAATTCCATATCTTTAGAAGTTACGATACGACGCATAAAAAAACATTATTTCGCACAATTTAAATCAATTTTTTCTTTTTGAAATTGAATACCATATACTTATTCAAGTACATATCGCATGGATCGCAATTTATATTTAATTAAGAAAGTTTATTATTTATGTGCATTTAATATGTGCACTCCTTGGTTTCCTTATATTAAGAGCACCAGATGTTGGTCATTTACAGCAATCTGAAAGTTACAAATCGTATCATTTCAATAATAAATTGGAATGATGGAAAAGTACCATTTTCTATTATCAATAAGTTCTGAAATGTGATACACAAAAGTATGTTCATTTTTTGAAAGTATAGCAAGTGTGATAGTAAAAGAGAGTGGTGACTGGCAACATTTATATTACTTACTGGGAAATCGATTTTGAAAACATTCAGGGATGCGTTCAGAAACTAAATTATAGTAAAAATTCACGATCCTCGCAGGAAAATCGATAAATATAGATCATGGATTTTAGTTTAAGTATTGACCACTCATGTCGTTAGTGTGTATTGGTAAAATCGTTTTTGTTTCATAAAATCAATGAAGCAGAAAGAGAAGAGTAATGTTATTTTGCCAGTCTTCACTACCGCCTCTAGCGTATGATGTACGACAACATTCAGTCAAAACATGATCTATTCACATAACTTTGAAGAGTTTTATGGTGCCATGAATTTTAAAAATCTTCGGTAATGTTGGCATATATGATCCCTGTGACAAGAGTACGTTCAGAATCTAAAGCATAAGCTAAATGTAATCAATTAAAATCTTCTTCAGCCAAATATAGTTAGTCTCGTCAAGCATAAAAATTCTTCTTGGTTCAGGAAAAATATCCGATCAATAGTTTATGAAATATCTTCGATTAAGCGTAGAAATGATCTGCATATGTATAACAATGGCTTAGCGATAACGATGCGCCTCTCAATCATTAACATATGGTTCTTATTATAGCGCTGGATAAGCTAATGTGAAATAGGCCCCAAAACAATTATTAATGACTGAATTTTATTCAAACTAAGTAATTTAACAATATTTGGTTTCTGAACGCATATCCAATATCAGGAAATTATGTTTCATATTTCGACGGGGCTAAACTTAAAGCAATGTTTGTGGCATATATTTCATATATGTTCGTTCGTTTTTTTTTTTTTAAAAAAGCACATAAATATTACTTAAAACCGTTTAAAAATATAATATCAACCATTTATATTTAAATTAATGTTATTATAAAGGTCATTATGTTGAGCAGTCAAATACAAAAATGATGTAATTGAAAAAAAAAAAATAAAAAAAAAATTATGAAATTACATTTTTCGTGTGTGTCTCTTTCTCTGTAATCCTGTTAAACGAACTGCATTAAACAAACTGATGCAATAAATAAATATGCTCTGTTTTTGCTCGAATTAATATAAAAATTTATTTGTTTTTTTTTTGTATCGGTTTCATTTTCAAAAATAAATAAATAAAATGAAAAAATAATAAGTATGTAAACTACCTAATAAATAAATTATTTTCATTAAATATTATTTGGTTTTCTGTATACGCTTTGTTTGGTCGCATGTATATAAGACTTGGACATGTCAACATATAATGCAGCTCAAAATGCACAATAGTTCAATTAATAATATCTTAATGGTTGCAGCCGATCTATAAAGCAACGTATAAATTGGTATATTGTAAGTGAAAGTTTTTGATTAAAAAAAACTTTTATGTCGTTTGCATCGTATTTAATTTGGGACAAAGTTATTTCTGCATTGTTTTAAATGTGCACGTTTTGTGGCTATATAGATTTTTGGTTCACTAGTTTAATAAAAAAAATAATGAATTTTTGATTATGATTGCGTATATAAATGACTATTTTCTTTTCATTTTTTAAATCATTGAATTGAACTGATTATGTTGTACTGATTATAAGTACATGGAATGCGTAGCATAACAATTACATCATTTTTTTTTCTTCTTTCTTTTAAATATTATGTGTTGAACCCATCCAGGGCACTATACGTTTTTCGTTAAAACAAATGGGATTGCATTGGAAACATTTTAAATGCAGTATAATGAAATATAATTACCGGTTGTATGTTTAATTTTTATGTTAAACAAAGTTTAATAATTATTTTTTTTAATTATTGCATTGCACAGTGAATGTGTAATACAGACGATGCGGACTATACAACGGATTGTTGACTCATAAAATAGCTTTTTTTTTCTTTCTTTATATCCATGTTTGACATTTGGATATAATTAAATTTAATTATAACATTTTTTTTTTTTGCTAAGAGATCTCATCAATTAATATGCTTTTAATTATACGTGAATTTTAAGTTATTGGATGGCTATGCCCTTTAGAAATATTTAACACTTTAGTGAAGATACAGAAAGATGAAAAGAG